>VYZX01023104.1:34615-48319 GCA_013401335.1 Brachypteracias leptosomus | reverse complement strand
CCTCTCTGGGACAAGTGCATCCCTGTCGACAGCAGACCAGGTACCATATAAACTTCCCCATGATCAAAAAAATCAAAATTCCAATGATGGCACCAGTCTCTGAGCCACGTGTTAATTAGGTGTGTTTTCCACCTTCTTTCAGTGCTTTTCCCCACCACTTGAGGGATTGATGAAAAAACCACCTGAGCCTTCTACTAGTTGCCCCAGTGCCTTGAAGTCCTTTTTGACTGCCTTTAGACTTCTCTCTACAACCTCATCATTACCTGCCTGGGTACCTAACAAAGGGTAATAATCAGAGTGCTGTACCAGAGCAGTGACCTTCCTTTTAATATCTCTAATCCAAGCCCCAGGGAGGCAGCAGACCTTCCTCTGGGATGGGTCTAGTCAACAAATGGGCCCCTCCATTCCCCTCAGAAGAGAGTCACCCACTACAATTACCCTCCTTTTCTTCTTAATTGAAAAAGTCCTAAAAGGTGAATGACAAGCTGTGGGTGACTCACCAGATGGATCCTTGTTTCCATCTTCATTCGCCTGGCTGTCAAGTTCGAAAGCCCCATACCTATTGTACAATGGCAACCGGGAAGGTGATGGGGGCTGAGAAACTTTTTGCTTGCACCTCTGAGGAGGGACCTCTCTCCATTCCCCCTTGTCCCTTACATCACCTCCTTCTGCCTGGTGACAGGAGGAGAGGGGCTCCTCCACTTCCTCTAGAGCCTCTTCCTGCTGCCTTTGCCTCGGAGTGTGACTCCACCAATCTATCTCGCTTTCACACTCTGATCCTTCTTAATCTTTCTACCTCCTCTCTCAGTTCAATCACCTGCCTGAGCAGGGTGTTTATTTGCTCACACCGCACACCAGCCGTGCCTCTGACTCCCTCTGGTTCAAGCTCCAGGCTCAGGCACTCGCCGCAGCCGGAGACCTGCACAGCTGCGGGTTTGTGCAGGACCTCGGTCTGAGGTCCCACATTCTTCCTCACTGTGGCTCTTGGCCGTGTTGTGACCATGGACTTATCTCTGGCCGAGAGGGAACCAACCACTGTGTGATGCTTTCCACACGTCCTTCTTTCACGTCCCTACGCTGCTGTTCCTCTCCTTCCCCTCACCCGCACTGCCCGGTCGCTTACAGCGAACGAATTTACCTTGTGCACTGGCAGAGGCTCAGCGCCGCGCCCTGCGAGCTGCAAACAGCTGTGGCACCCCGCGGGGCACACACAACCAAGCACTGTTTGCGGACTCTGTGGGCAGCTACTGCCCTCCAAGAGGCTCCTGATCACCTGATCAGCGGTGGGTGATGCTGGTTCCTCACAGCTAGATTGCGAGGGGCGGGGTGTGGGCCCCGTGAGTCACCGCTGGCCTGTTTAGTGCTCGTTCAGATCACGCGCCGGGGGCTCTTGGCTCCGCCCTCCGCCCACACCGCCTCAGCAGCCCGCCCACCAGCTGCCAGCCCCTTAGGGCTGGCTGGCTGCCGCCTTGCCTTCAAAAAGCCTCCAAAAAGAGCTCCTTGCTGGTCCCTTCTGCCGTGATTTCCCTCCCCAGGGCGGACTTACCTATGCTGGAGCTGGTCTCTTCGGCGAGTGACCACTTTATTTTCGTATTCCTTTTTCATGCCTCTCCGTTCTCGAACTTCTCTCCATAGATTTTCACATTTTTGTCTACTATCATTTAGGAAGTTCTTTCTATCTTTCCCACCATTATTGCCTTGTTCTTATTTCTTCATCTGTCTCAAACCAGTCTTATTTATGTCTCTATTACACATACATACCTTCTTCATTCTCTCTTCGCTATGCCTCTCTTCCTTTTCCAATTCTTTTGGAAGATACAACAACTACATCTTCATAAATGGAAATAAGTTGAAGTTATTCTTGGCCTCAATACAAACACAGACATTCAGAAATAAATAAGCTATTTTTGTAATGACTTTTTCACTAAGTGGTTTGTGGTACATGTACTGAGATCTGGTTTCTGAACCAGTCTCACCCGAACAAAATGCAGACTGTCTCATCTTGCAGCTTTTGGTCTCCAAAGAGTCAAGTATGAAAAAGCAGAAACAATTGCATACTGGTACATATGCTACAAAACAGATTTCTGAGAGGGGGGACCAACTGCTTTAAGCCTATTTCTTTTTGCAAGCGTGAAGTGAGTTACCATAGTGTTACAAAAGGTGCAGCACTGCATTTTTGTGAAAGTTAGTGTGTTTAGATGGGTATGTAATACTTCATGAGACCACATCCTTCCCCATCTATTTTCTTAGTTCCATTTCAGCCTAAATTTGTTTATTTCACAAACTAGGTAGAACTAGTTAGAAATATTTTTTCCCTTCTGGAAAAAAAAAAAAACAACCCCTTTTTTTTTTTCTGTCAAAGACTAAACTAAATATATTTTTCTACAGTATTTTTAACAATAAACTAGAAGCCTCTGCTGTTTTGCCAAGATGGGCTTTAAGATGATCACAGGATGCTTCTTTCTTCCAAATCACTCAGAACTCAATAGCTTGCTGACACTTAAAACTTCATTTAGTTAAAAACACCATTCTTATTGAAAAAGCCACTCAACAGACTTTAAAAAATCTAATAATGGTATCAAGCTATCAGATCAGATGAAGAATAAGGCTGTACGATGTCTTTTGTGCTCATTAAGTCTTTTTTTCAGTTTTCCTGTGAAAGAATTTGCAATCACAGTTAAAATACGTGATCAGAAGGACCATTGTGGGGGATACTGAAAGCTGACAGACAAGCATTGGGGCATGTGAAGTAGCTACAAAAGTGCTAGTGGAGGAGTGTTTAATGGAAACAGCACAAGAAGTCTGAAGAAAATGGGACTTTTTTAATGCTGCTGCCCACAGAAGAGATTTTTCTTTCTGTATTACCTTCTACTGTGGTCTGTAGGGGGCTTGAGCTTTTATAGACAACTGCTGGAAACTCACTGTGGTGGTATAAAACATCAACATCAGCTTTTTGTTTCCTTGACTCTATTGAAGGCTACCACTCCCATAACAAAGGAATTAAAAAGTAGCCTGTTCCCACATCAGCCACTCCAATGCACAGGGCTTCTAACAGCCTAAACTGCCTCTGAAAGGGTGCTGGCACACTGGTTCGCAAACTACACCAGCTAAGGCAAGCTGACTGCTTCCTGGCAGCCAGTGCAGCTGCTGTGACAACCTCCAGCAGAAGGTTATTCTGCTCCACAGGACCACTGTGTTCTCAACAGCTCCTTGCTCAGCATATGTGATTCAGAGCCTGTAGATCAAATCCACCCCAACAGAAATTGCTCTGTGGTCACAGTGTTTGTTATGCTAGTTGCTGCATATTTTGTCTCAGAATACTCCCATATAAAACAGTACAAAATAAGAAAAGGAAAGTTACATAAAATTTACTGGACAGGAGCCACAGCATGTGCTGCTCTGTAAATCAGGATTGTGATTGCAGTGTTATGAGAACACAAATCATAGAATCATAGAATGTTTTAGGCTAGAAGGGACCTCAGGAGGTCATCTGGTCCAACCTACCTACACAAATAGGGACATCTCTACCTAGGTCAGGTTCCTCAGAGCCCCATCAAGCCTGACCTTGAAGGACTCCAGGGATGGGGCCTCCACCACCTCTCTGGGCAGCCCATTCCACTGATCTATCACCCTCATGTTAAAGAACTTTTTTCTAATATCCAATCTAAATCTATCCTTTCCTAGCTTAAAACCATTACTCCTTGTCCTATCATTACAAACCCTTTTGAATAGACCTTCCCCCACCTTCGTGTAGGCCCCCTTCAGAAACTGGAAAATCACTATAAGGTCCCCCCAGAACCTTCTCTTCTCCAGGCTGAACAGCCCCAACTTTCTCAGCCTGTCTTCATACGAGAGATGCTCCATTCCCCTGATCATTTTGTGGCCCTCCTCTGGACACGCTCCAATACGTCCACATCCTTCTTGTGCTGGGGGCTCCAGAACTGGATGCAATATTCCAGGTGAGGTCTCACCAGGGCAGAGTAGAGAGGCAGAATCACCTCTCTTGATCTGCTGGCCACAGTTCTTTTGATGCAGCCCAGGATGTGATTGGCCTTCTGGTCTGCGATTGCACATTGGTGGCTCATATCCAGTTTTTCATCCACCAGCACCCCCAGGTCCCTTTCCACAGGACCGCTCTCCAGTATCTCCTCTCTCAGTCTGTACTGATAATACTGGTTACCTCAGCCTAGATGCAGGACCCTGCACTTGGCTTTGTTGAACTTCATAAGGTTCACCTGGACCCACCTCTCCAGCCTATCCAGGTCCCTCTGGATGGCATCCCGTCCCTCTGGCATATCAACTGCATATCAACTGGCGCACCATAATACTGATGCTGCCTGTTATTTAATTGCCTTGCTTTACATTGATACACAAAGTGGTCGAATTGGACCCTTGTGCTGCACTGTGAACTTCTGCAATTAGATTTTGTCTTACATCAATTAACCTAGGTGAAACACTCTGTCCCAGGAGGGTCACGGCATGCCCAAGAGCCATTAGTGCCACCAATGTCCCTGGAGGATATTTCTGCTTCCCCTGACCTGTGTGTGCCACCTCTCGATGCTGTCTGCATAGCTCTCACTGCTCCATTCTGTCTACAGGCATGACGGGAACAGGGCACTTGCTAGGATGTTCCAGGCTCCTACTCTGTAGATTTATCAGGCTTCTGGGTAAGCAATGCTGTGTCGTCATGTAGCTAACCTTAGAAACATTTGTCTCCAAGCAGGTTAAGGCAACTGCAATTCAACATAATTTCCAAGGCAAATCACCTGAAGAAAGGAAGCGACATCTACTGCATTATTTGATCTGAGTAGCACAAATGTAAAGAGCTCTTGAATGCTAAAAAGGCTTTCACAACATTTTTTAAAGTTGCTGACCTGAAAAGAAAGTTTGGAAAACTTTTTCTTACAAAATAAAGGCTCTCCATTGCCAGCATCCTGACAGTTTAAGTGAGCTTCCTCTCATGGCAGTTTATCATTAGTGGCACTAATGGTTGCTGATCCACCAGTCAATATGCACAACACGTTTCTCTTTCAAAGTGGCAGCTACATGAAAGTTTGATTCATGTATGAATTCTTACAGTAAACTGAAAAAAACCCCAAACTACTGTATACTGTATAGAATCATAGAATCATTTAAGTTGGAAAGGACTTCTAGGATCATCAAGTTTGTATACCATATACTATTTCTTATACCTCATTTCAGAAAAGTTAATATACCAAAAAACTCTAAGCAATATCCAGTACTGATCATTAATCAATAATCAAAGTTAAAGAGTGTTATTTTCTTTCATATTATTTTAAATGAAATCACTATGTAGAAAATAGCTTGCTGATCAAATAACACTTTCTGTCACCCAGAGGAGAAATAAAAACTGTCTGAATCTCTATCTAATGAAAACTTGAAAATATTTGGCCTCAATTCACCAGATATTTTTGTAGCCCAGCAGGAAATATCTGCATCACAACATACTTAATTCTTCATGTTTTTTCTCAAGCCATGACAGGTCCTTCCTATATCTTACCAAAGATCCCCTGCTCTACTCTGAGTCCAAGGCCACAGCACTTCTGCCCTGCTGACACACCAGTAAGGTTTCATCCACAAATGGCCATAATTCTTACCATGGTTTGACAGCAAACACAGCAGCTCAACTTATATTGCCAAACTCAGGAGTCTCACCAAAATCATGTTCTGGTTTGTAACAAGCACACACAACCATAAAGCAAGGGTAAGGGGAATTGGAGCCGTTACTTGTAGGTGCTCATCTTTTTCTTCTTGGATCATTAGAATAAATACTTTAATATTTGTCATACTCTCTTGCACCACAGGACATTAAATCCTGCCTGTGATTTGCTGATAAAGAGATGACGAATGAAATATTTATTTAGGGAAGAAGATAATTGATTTTTCCTAACTGAAAATCCGCATCACATGCTTCAGCGATGCAAAATGTCACACCATCCCTGTTTTCAGTTACTGTGGCAAAAAGAAGAATCTTTGAAGACAATCTACCACTCATTAAGGAAAATAAAAACAACAAACCTCACCTCAGATGACTGGGGGAGTCACATTTTGCAAAGCTCACTTTAATCTTGAGGCAATCATTTTTCCCTTTTTGACTACTCTATGCTGCCCTAGTTTATGTCACCCCAGGCCTCTAATTCATATGACCTATAGGTGAGTCTATCACTGCCATCTGCCATTTGTGACAATTTTTTAAAAGTTGTGGTATATATAGGAAGAGCGAGAAAAACAGATATAAGCAAATTCTGGTTGATCTTTCCTTACTGGAGAATCAAGAACAACTTTATTACTGACTCTTCCTGCTTTCTATAAAGGATAAAGAGGAAAAAAGGAGAGACACTCCTTCTCTTGTTCTGCAAAGGCACATTCTTGAGCATAGTAAATTAATTGTTAAAACACTGGCTTGGAATGGGAAGCAGAAATGGCACTTGCAATATTTAATTAATTATTTTCTTGGACTGACCTTGTCACCACCAGGAACTCTTGCTGGGAGCATTCCACGATTTTGCTTTTTCTCTTGTGTATTTTTCTTCTAGGAGTCTTTCCCAGACATCAATGAGGAGTGACTTAAAATGCATAAATCTAAAATAAAAAAGAAAAGCTGCCACTTCAGTCCCCAGGCTCCTCACTTGATATTCTCCAGCCCTCTCTAAGCTGGCCATCAATGCCACTAGCAGTGAAAGTGAGAAGCACAATGTTGCTGATGCTAGCACCTCTATGTCACTTGTTGTAATATCCAGTGCCCTTGGGATAAGAAAACTTCTCCAAGATACAAGCCATTAATGCCACCATTAAGTGTCCTCCTCCAAAAGCCATTGGCAGAAAAAAGGGAGTGCTCTTCCTACAGTCAATAAAAATAAGATATAGTATATGGGAAATTCAGGTAATTACAAGAACACAGAGGCATTTTAAAATATAATGTAACCCCTTTGACATCCAGCGTAAGTACAGCACCTGTAAAGAAAAGCAAGAACTGAGATTCATCTGAATTTATGTAATTTCAGAGTACTTGTCAAAAGTATTGTCTAGAATGGGCACGTTTGAGGTTCTGTTTATGTAAACTCTCTAACATGTATAGTCAAAGCCTGTGTGGAAATGATATAGCAATGGAGTTTTCTAAGGAGATTTCCAGATTTCGTGATCTTTACTGAGACAGTTATAGTTCCTCTTCTACCTGGTACTTCAACCCAATATCTTGCTCATTAGCTTATTAAGAGAAAAAAAAAGAAGAAAAATATGCTTTCCTGAGATAATCTTCTTCATTTTCATTTCTAAATCACCACAAGCAGGGCAGAATGGACATGCTGATATCTTCAGAGCATCTGCAGTCACTCTGAGGAAAACATAATTTCAGGTCATTTCCTTTCACTGGAAAAGCTTCAGGATGGAGTTGTGGAAAAACATGGCAAAAGTATCCTTCACACTGCAGGTGAGAGGTACATGGGGCTGGAATTACCTATCCTCACTGGGATTTAAGTATACTTATTGCATGCTAACGCACAGCAACTCATTATGCCATGGTACACTGACCAGGAGAAAAGTCTGATTTTGGAAAAACAGCAAAATTGCTTCCATGTTCCTCCAGCAATATAAGGTTTACGGCTGTGATAAATTGCTTATCTATCCAAGCCTTTGCTTAAATCAATCAGTGGCCATTTGAGTTATTTTAAACATTGATATAAATCAAAATGCAACTGCTTTTATTTATGGCCAGTGCTACAGACACAATGTTGATAAGCACAGTATACAATCTAGGTTGAACAACACAGATTCCTTCCTCCCATTCTCACTCTTCCTCAAGAAAAGGACCAAATCTTGGTTTCTGTACTAAAAATAGCATATACAATAAGGTACATTCAGAAAACCTTTGTCAGAATATTGTTATGATTTATTAACTAAGGGATGCTTTGATCTGGAATACTGAATAATAATAATGCATTTACAAACATAGGAATTTGTTATTAATGAAATGCAGATATTAGAATTTAATGAACAATGTGATTATATAATGCAATATGAAGTTACAAAAAGACATTTCTTGGGGGATAAATTCAAAATTAAATTGAGGGATAAATTGCACGATGAAGTTTAAATTAAACTTAAAGCTCCTAAACAAAGGAAATTAATATTTATTGTGAACAGAACATTTTAAAATAAATTTAATAACAAGATTTATTCTGGACATTGAATAAATTTTTTTTTCAGTGTTGATAACGTAAATTTGATATACTTTTTAAAGATCTCTCAGGAAAAAAAAATCCTAAAATTAATGTTACAACCTATTAATCTGAATTCTACTTTACAAATAAAATTACTAGAAGTACCTTTTTTCTCTGTAAGCCATCTTTAAACTATTCATTTTTGTGAAGAAACTTCCCTTTGCATGGATTGTCCTGCAATTTCCTTCTTCAAGTTTTGTTGCATATTCCTTTGAATAATTTAGAAAATACTATTATTAGAGGCAAGAAATAAGTCTTGATAGCCTGTTCTTTATGAACGTCTTTCCATCTGTGCTGCATCAGTGCCTATTAGTGCATGGGATACCACTAGGAAATGTGGAATGAACAAGGGAGGTATTTCTTGCTGACACTCCACCCATATCCTATGCCCCACCAGAAAAGCTGTCTCTGCAACTGCCTGTAACACAAACCTTCTATATTACATCTCCTACTTGCTTCTGCATTGGTCAAAACATGTGACTAGTGGGATGTAGCTGAATCAAAGCCTTATGGAAAAAGCTCTCACAGTGAACCAGAGAAAGCAGACAAAATTCAGACATGAGTCTCAAATCTGTGGTTTGGGCCCATCTCTAGTTAATTTAAATACTTGAGGATTCCTGGATGTAGAAAGAGGAACGGATGTGTAAAAAACATTATTATCAATAACAAATTAGGGTAAAAGACTTCTAAGTAGGAATAATTGTAGTACTGGAATCTATATTGAAGAGCAATCAATGATTAAACATATTTATGATACGATAAACCATCCCAGTTCTATTCAGGAAAACAATTTACTTTTCAAAAATGTTGCTGGCTAAAATTCTCCTGTTTTAAAATTAACTAAAACTTTCAAAATCAATTATTACCCACAAACTACTTTGCAAGCCAGATGTCTTAGGGGAAAAGGAAACATCCATGTTGTTCTGATAAATCAGGCAGTAAGTGCAGCACTGACAGATCTGATGGAAGCCATCATGATTAGCCTCATCTATATTTCCTTGTTTATTACAGCCATTTTCTCTTTCAAGAAAATACTTCCATCTGCCTGCAGCATAGCTTGGAGCTACAGTTTAAAAATCCGTTTTTTCTCACCATACACAAGCAGACTAACTCAACAATCATTACACAGAACAGATATGGAGAGGAGACACTCAATGTCACATCAACAACGTCACATTCTCAGTTCCTGTAATTGGACTTCTGCAGACAACAAAAATAGTCAGTTAGGGGGCTTATGGCACCCTTCTAAACCACATCCTAGTAGCTTCTGCTTATTTCTTTCCTTTCAATAACTGGATAGCTCAATTATTGCAGTGTCAATGTACAAAAAACATTTAAATGGCATTGTGTTATTCCACGTGAGCACTTCAGGCCAGAATGCTAATAAAATTCATGGGAGAGGAATAAAGAGGAAGTCTCTTTAAGATCCTTCTGATATCATCATCAGGAGGGGGGTGTGCTCATTATCTGTTCCAGTCCTGTGACCCCTATGGATTTGAGAGCATCATGGGGGAGCAGCAAAAGACCACAGGTATTTTTTGAAAGACCCAATCATCTTTACAGACCCAGTGCCTTCTAACATTCTTGCAGTCCACATAACCCTACTCTACAGCTCATAGGAGCATGGCTTTAGCATACCTGTCTACCAAGGCACCTTGGTTCCCTCAAAGGTGCTGCTTTCCCTAGCCATCTCTGTGTATCCAGCATGTCTGCAAGTCCTCCAGCACTCGCACTTACCAGCTCCTTCACCACTTTCAGTCCTCTAACAAAGCAACTATATCTGTTCTGTATTTGTATTCTCAAATATTTACAACCCCTTGGTCTTCTGCTTTGATATACAAAAGGTCTCTTTCTCCAGCCATCTCTCTCTTAAATGGCCTTTGTTGACTACTTTTCCCAGATGTAGCTGATCATACTATTCAACTCAACCCAAAATTGCATTGGTTAAAGTGATGCCCTTTTCTTTCTGCTCTAAATATTTCAGCAACAATTGAACTCAATTTGCTTAGAAGGTAAAATTCTTAGATTAGTACATTTAAACTTGTATTTATTCAAATCTGTATGTTCTTTTGACCAATTTCCAGCCTTACTGAATCTAAGAAAATAGTGAAAAGGGATGGTAAAGGTTAGATCCCGTTCCTTTACCAAAAAAGCCCTAACTCTAACCCATGTATTGATCCTTTTCAGGAGACTGTTGTACATTTGGGAGCTAGTGATCCACATAGCATTTAACCTGAACAGGCACAAATACTCGGCCGCAAATACTTGGCCACATGATGAGCACAGCTCACTGCTAACAAGGTCACCTGTGTGACCTTGCCTTTACCTAACAGTGTAAGTAAGAAGTTTTCATGGGAACATCCTTTCCAAATAGAGTTGTTTTCTTGTAAGGAAATTATAGAATAGTTTGAATGGCTAAAAGGGAGTGCTTCTCTCCATGGACAAGATCTGTGCACTGCGGGAAAATCCATCTTGGCTCTGCCTGATGCTGCACAAAAATGGGGTGCCCAGCATCTGAAGGGACATAAGATTTGCTCACTATCTATCTCTTCTCATTCTGTTTTATTGAGGCAGTTATCCATTTGTTGTCAAGCTTCTATCACTGAGATGCAGAAAAAGATCCTGCACTTTCTCTTTCTCTTCACTTCCCACTGTAACTGCACATGCAGAACACTCTGTGACCCCAAGCCTCCAAAAAATCCTAGGATACAGGTTCAATGCCTTTTTTTCATGAAATATCTCTTATCAAAGTTTAGCTTTGATTTCCAGTTGTCATAGTCTAAACATTATAATACTCTATTGTTTTACATAATTCAATAACTGGAAATAGTTAGTGTTTTTATATGACCAAATTTTATGTCTATTAATCATATTGCAAAAGGAGCATTTATATAGGTTTTTATTTCATGAAGACTGAAAATTCCTAATTTTTCACAAAAAATATAGGAAGCTTTTTCTTGAGTATGAAAGATGATTCATATTTAAATATTGTTTTATTCTGTAACATGATTTGGGAAGTAATCAGGCACAAATGGATACTGACTCTCACAGTTTAGTTTCTGCTGGATTCACTTCCACTGATTTGAATAACTCTGGTTGCTACTAAAGTCAAATGGAGCTTCAAATGTTCAAATCCTTGAAAAATCAGGCCACATCTAAGCGGAGGATATTCTCTTTTCCTTTCTATACTTGCTTGCTTCTTTAATTCATACATGGTTTAGCAACATCTTTAAAAATACTCTGTAGATTTTCTGGTGATTAGTTCCCTGATCGCAGTATTTCCTCAGGTCAAATGTCAACCACAGCCTAAATCTGAAGTGGCAGTACAGGGGTGACAAGTAATAGAAATACGTGGCAATGTTTGACACCCATAAAAAAACCAGTTTAACATGGGTGGTTCAAAAGTATAGGAAAATTTGTTAAATAATTTAAAGAATTCCCAGGTACAGGACAATCCTTCACCAAGTTTAACCTGAGGACTGAATACTCTCTTATTATTTATAATGGCAAAGCTGGAAAGTCTTAGGACAACTCCAATGCTTCTAGAATTGTCTCATAATCTCACTTGGGAAATAGTAGAATAACTCATCTTAATAATAATTTTTATATGTTATTGGAAATTTGTTATTCTAACTTCATGCCTTAGTATCTCATACAGCTGTCAGGACAGCACATGGGAAAAAAAAGTCCTTGTCAAATATAAACTTCTGTTTACTTTTTTAATGAACGAAACTTTCATATGTTATTTACTTGAAGATGGAGATATGATTGATGTCAGTCATTCTTCGACTGGTTGTAGCACATCATATATCTCCTGCTGCAATGCTTCGGCTTCTATTGACAGTAATGTTCACCTGGCAAATACGAACTCTGGACACCACTGCAATATAGAATAAACCCCGTGGAAAGCCAAAGAAACTCGTTACCACAAAAGTTGCCTCTGTGCTGTCATATGGTATAAAAAAGGAATTAAGAGAACTCTACATTGATGAGTACAGAAGCCCCGAATTTCAACAGTCATTAGTTAATAAAAAACTCTGAGTTTTGTTTTGAGACCATTGGAAGCTGGATGACAGAAGTTATGACAGCAGGAAGAGAAGTTGTCAAAAGAGCACCAATGTGTAATGAGAGAAGACATTTCAGAAAATAGAATATGGCTCCATTTCTGCTTGTCAGGATTCATTGAGGTTGAATAGCTCTGAATTCACCGCTCAAAATGGACAGTGTACACTGATGACTAGTAGCAACCAGCCGTTCTTCAAACTACAAATCTGTCTTGGAAGGGAATGCATGCCCAAGCACTTCCAGAACGTGGTGTCTGATTGCATAAGCTTGCTCCCTCACAGTGATTAATGTGATTGTCAAGCATTTACTAGTACTGACACTTTGGCCTATTTACAGTGGCAAATGTTTATTATCAAAACCTGGTTTCTTCCATTTTTATAGCATTTGCTGAAAAAGGAGTTAGTGCTTCCTCTCTTTGGCTGGCGAAATTGATGTGTCCCTTGGAGTAAATTCATTACTGGTAAAACAGGAAAACATGAAAAGAAATATATGGAACAGTCCTTAAATCTAGGGAGCTATAAATTACTATATATGTCAGGAAAGTGCCATTTCAGTAAAATATAGTGTAAATACTATTTAGTTTTGCATTGTGTCTTTCAAGCACAAATCAAGAAAATACATGTTCTTTTATCTCTACAATCCTTTGAAAGACCTGTCTTTATTGAATCAGAGCTAGAGATTCTTGGAAGCTGAATGTCTACAAGCAAATGTATAAGATGCTTTCTTCTAGAAGGAAACCTCTGAGGCTAATTGATCCAACGTGCTGAATGACATTTTACCGATACAACACAAGGTGCATGTCCTAAATACTCTGATTCAAGATAGTTCCTTCCCAAATCTCAGATGCAGACCTGAAAAAGCTGTTGCCTTACTGAAAATTGTTTACAACCCGAGTCTTGCCATAAAACCTACTGAGAAATAAAGACGAAGCTCTAAGATCAACTTTGTGTCATCTCCACCATGAGCGAGCAAAGAGGAAGCCCCTCTGCTTTAGGTCAGAACTGCACCTACACGCATGTGCAACATAGCAAATCAGCTCTAATCCTGTTTGTTCAGTGCTCCCACAAAGCTTAAGAAAGACCCCCAAAGAGCTACATAGAAATTTGGATTTGGCAGCTAAAGGTGGATAAGTACCTCAGCTTAATTAAAAGACATACTGCAATCTCATTGAATCCCAGCATAGCTGTATTTCACCTCACAGAGAGAAACAAGATATAGAAGTAGCCCAAGCACTCTGGGGAGTCCACAGATTTCCCCTTCCTAACAAGAGATAAAGGAAATGATAAACTTGTAAATTAAACTAAAGATTTGGATAACCCTATGCTCTCTTTCATCAGTGATAAATGAACACAAGCCAAGCAACTGTTTTGTTTCGGGGAGGAATACTTGTGATTATTTT
>VYZX01023104.1:11008-30881 GCA_013401335.1 Brachypteracias leptosomus | reverse complement strand
AGTGTTGTCTCTGTAACACAATTCTGTTTTCTGAGACAAGAGTTTAATTTCGTTTGGCAAGCAGGCAGGAAGAAATATACTCATTTAAATTTGGGTTCTTATGAAATAGGAAGTTTTTGAGAGGAACCATATTTTATGTTTTTCTCTCTTCCACTGTTCTCTGTTATTTCTCACNTAACTTGTCTGCTCATACGTCCAGGCAATTCTGTGATGCCATCGTGGGTCCTCATTCCCCACTTTCTCTCCTGCTAAGTCCACGCAATTCCAGCTTGGCAATATCTTAACCAAGCGTTAACATTTATCAAAAGAAAAGAGGACAAAATCATCCCAACCTCTTCTGAGGGTCTGTTTTGACAAAATGCAAGTGAATATATGAGATATAGGAGAATTTAAAGCAAAGGGTTCAAATCCACACTCAGACTAACTTTAGATCAGGAGGGACTCCAGCACATACAGTGATTTCATTGTAGATTTATACAGTTTGAACACAGAGATTTCAGCTGAGCCACCACCAGTTTAAGGATACCACACTTACATAGACATGGGGTTAGATCCATCTGATTCACCACTGTAAACGTTTACAATGTAGACATCTGCAATTTTGTTGGACTTATAAATCTTACAGTTTATAGAAGGGAAATAGGTTCTTCTGCAGTGTGACTCCTCCCATCCTAAAGTATGCACGTAAAACAGATCAGGCAACTTAAGCCTTGCAAGTGTATCTATTCCCCTCTACTAACTATCGTGGGAGTCAAGGCTGACTACATCAGATACAGTTGTCCGCATTATTTATCTCTAAAATCAGGTGTGATGAATCCCATCCTGGTGTCCATGGAACATCTTTGGGACATCCATTGCATCCATTCGAAAATTTGACACCTCTGTCAATGGAAATTAGAGAGGTGGATTTGCATAATGGTTTTGGTTTGCATTTCCACTTGGATGGCAGAATGCTTCCGGTTTCTTCTTGTCAATTCCTTGGCCAACCAGCACCATTTGTGTGCCATGGCAAAACTCACTATCCCAGCTTACTGCCAGTTGCAGAACTTGTGAATGAAACATTTTCAGACTTCAGAGAAAGTACAGTGCAAATTTCAAAGAGCAAGGATTTGGACCAGTTCTAATTTTATCCCAGTTGATCCTCTCCTCCTGAGGCTCAGGTAGGTTGTTAGCCTTCAAGTGAGATGAGGTCCATTTAAAGACTGTGACATTGCAAGTGTCAAAAAAATCACAGATTCTACTTGAAACCAACATTTTTTAATTACATTTGGCATTCCCATGCATATTACTGTCACTTCTCTACCACTGAATGCAATAGGCTAGGGAATGTCCAGCATAATTAAAACCTTTCATTTCTAATATATTCTGTGACTTTTATGTACCTTCAAACCTTAGGGCTCCTGTACTGAACAAAGTGGAATGGAAACTACAGGAGTCTGGCACCTCAAGCACCCCTTACAAAGCAAGATCTTTCCCAGGTACTGCCAAAAAGTGACTGCCAAAGCAAAGCGTCAGGAAGCAGCTAACTTTATTCTCCCACTCCTCTATGAAGCCTGAGTCCCCTCCGAGGAGTAGCTGCTTAATTGATCACATCTACTTTTGAAACCCAGAAGTTTTGCAGCTGATAATCAGGTGAAAAAGCTAGCATAATCCAGAAAGCAGAGCATTGAGGTTTTCATCTTCCCTTTTGAATTACCTCATTCAGAAGAGAGCAAATCAGCAGCAAAGGTTTTCAAGGCTCTCCTAGATCTGCTTTAGTAAAACCTCTTTCAAACTTATACTGAAGTGTTCAATTCTTCCACCATTGTAAAAACAGAATACTGATGATCTACTACAATACAATATTGCTCTCTGAGCAAAGCTTCAAATCCCAAGGATCTATATCAGAATTTGGTGTCAGACGCTAACTCTTCCTGATTCACAGGACACGTAAAGGAGAATTCACTTATGGTTACTGAAAGTGAATAATAACATAAGCACTAGGTCTGATCCCTTCTTATCAGAGAGATGATCTGAAAGGCCAAATGGCACTATGGTATCACTCACAAGTTCTTCTTACAATGAATTAGGGAAAAGTACAAATTGGAATGACAGTGTAACACATGGCTACTGTCCCATAATGTGACCTTCATGCAGCAAAATTTTAGAGCAGTCCTAACTTCAATATCCAGCCCAGACCAACAGTACCACTGTACATTTTGCCTGTAGCATTTCTAGGAGAGTAAGTCAAAGAACATCTGATATCTCACACACATCTTGTAATGGAAACTTGTTGCTGGTATGAAGAACTGTACTAAAGATCAAACAAGGCATTTGAGAACATTTAGCCATTGGATTGTCAAGCATTTCTGTAGTTTCTCTTAAACAGTATGTCAAACAAATCTAAATCATACTGCTGTTTACCTACTTGTAATGAATGTAGAAGTTCTCTCCACGTCATTGATCTGTGAGCCTCAGAACATCACATTTTCTATTTCCTCTTCATTCATTTTTTTAAATGAATGGCAATCGTTCTGCCACCACTGGACAAGAAGTCCATAATCCGAGGAGTAATTTTTCTCAACTATGGGTGTTACCAAAACAAATAGTACTAGACTTGCTGTTGATTGAGCTTTACTCATTCAATAGATTTTCCACAACAGCATTCCAGGACTAGCCTGAAATTTTACAGATCAGTGATTTAAGAAGTTAAGCAATTGAAGCACATTTCTGAATCAACTTTGCATCCTGCGATAAAAGACTGAAGACAAAAAAATAATGCTTGACTTTCAGCAGTATATTTGTGACAGAAAACACTGACTGGCAAGGTTTCAGTGCAGTCTGCAAAAGTTGTGTGTCACAAAAAACAAAGGCAACCAGTAGTCTGGCAGGACATTTAACAAATTACAAAAGACTAATGCAGAATAGTTTATCAGACAGCGTTTTGTGCTTTACAGTAAGCTTTTAAAAATCTTATACACCACAAAGATAAAACTGGATCTAAACTAAACAACCAGTGACATTTTTAAGTGCATGGAGTACAAATCTCTCCAGCACATATAAAACCAAGAAGTTTGGTGTAACAAATGCTGTCGGGTGTCTGCTGTCCTAATAACATAATGATTCACATGCTATAACTTAGAAGTGAAATGAACAAATGAATTTTTTCTATAATGCTCTAGAAAGATTTATTTCGTGTGTAAGTGATTCTCAGTCACCTTATGTCTACATCCACGAAACTAGTCAAATACCAGCCCTCTTTTCCATCTGCTTTGGAGAAGAGGTGTCATCAAGCACTAAGACATCTCATCAGAATATGTTTCTTCACTGGTATTTTACTGGGCTGCTTTACCCTCTCACAGTAAAACTTCTCTCCATATCTAATGGAGAACAGTAAGTGGTGGAGTTTGTCATCCAAATGTCACATTTGATTTGCATTGTTTTAGCAGACACACCCTTTTGTAAACCAAAGTCTTTGTGGTGAAGGTTGTACTGCCTTTTACTACAGCAGATGCTGAAACCCCCACTGAAGTAGCTGAAGACATTGAGTGACCACTAACTGCTGAACTGGGTGCAATCCAGAAGCCTCTGCCCATGATGACAACATAGCTATGCATGGTTCTGACTGTAGTAGGCAACGGTATGTATCAAACTAAGATTCACCTGAAGAAAATCAAACCTGTGAATTCAGTTTCTCACATAGATTCACCCCAGGCTCAGAAAGCAGCAAGGTGCTAAAGCATTGGTAGTAAATTGGGGTAGTACAGAAAATGCTGATCCAGTATCTAGCATTCATTCAATAGTCAGAGGCTAGTTTCCTGAGGTAAAAAAAACATTAGCAATACACAGTATTGCATCTGGAACGTACTTCAGACAGCCTCTCTCCACATTCAGAACATTAGCATCTGGCAGAGCAATTTCATTTATTTGTTGGTTAGACTGAGAACTATGAAATGACTTCACAAAATATCCAGCCTTTCCACAGGCTTGGATCCCAAAATTCTATTTTCTACAGAATTTCTAGTGAAATTTGCAGTTTACTGGAAAGGTTCACAGCAGCAAGATGAGCTTACTTTGTTTATTTTGAAACACCATAATTTTTCTTAGGCTTTGCTTTCAGCCACGTTTGTTGTTTATGTGATGCGAACTGTGTTTGAAATCCCTTGACTTAATGCTTTTATGTCTGCCATGACTAACTCCATTTGACTAGAAAGGATTTAGCTTTCTGTAGTGCCAGATCTGATGCAAGTAGCAACTGTTCTCTGATAAGAAATGCAATTATTTCCAATAACATAAATTTCCAATAATAGAATAACTCTCATAAACAACCACTAAATGCCATAAAGAAAGTACTGTAGAGTCTTCCTTTTCTTTTCTCCCTTGAATGAAATTAATAGCTCTTAGTTGTAATAAACAATTTAAGAACCAAAAATCTCCTTCAATGATGTGAGGCCTGTAACATATTCATCTTTGAAAAGGAGTGTAAAATATATGCTGATCTCTTCTACCAAAATGGTGCATAAACAACATATCTCACACACTGCAGAGCTTTCTACCATTCATATTGAATTTTTGTTTCCAAAGATTTTCATCCAAAGATGAAAAATAATTGAAGGCTTACCCAGGCTTTGCAGAGGAAACATAGGCAGATTCAGGGATGAGCAAGCCATCCTTGTTGGTAATTCACTGCACAAGAAGAACAAAAAAGCAAACCAAGTTTATTAGTCAGATTATCAAACAAAGCAGTGTGAATGCCCGAGCAGTAGCAGGACCAAAGGCAGGGCAGCCCCTGCATCTCTCCGGTGACTCTGGCTCCTTTCTCCCTCCCTCAGCATGGCCAGTTTCTCTTGCATCAACTGCAACACGAACATTTTCACTGTATGCAGCAACACTTGCCCTCCTTTCTTCAGTGAAATCTTTCTCATCTCTTAAATCCACCACAGAGGTCATCACATCTTTTTGCTTTATTATGTGGGACATGCAAAGCACCTGGTGCAGCCAATGCTATACAACAAGAGGGATATGCCCCAGATCTTGTTTTCCTTTAAGACTTAAACACCATGGTTGCATCAAGATTCAAATGCCTCAAAGTTTTTCATCGTCAAACTGTTTTGTAATTTGCAGTGCACATCAAGAACCTGCAGCAGCAGGTTGGTTATAGAGCTAGGTAGTCACCTTTTCCTTTCTTTTTGTAGCAGGAAAGATATTAAATGTGACCTGACCATCATTAGAGATGTGTTTTGGTGTCGCATCTCACTTCTTGGTGTCATTCCAGGAGGGCATGAAGGCTGTCTGACATAAAAGCCCTCTGCAGATGTCTTGGAAATGAAAGATATCTTAAATGGTCATAAGTAAATTTGTAGGCATCTGAATGCAGCCTTTCATTTAGGAGGAGTCAATTTGAAATTGACATCTAAATCACAGTTGGAAAGAGGAGTACGGACACCTGCTAAAAGTAATACCATGCCTATTTTACTGGCAAACTCTTCTCCACTCCCATTTAAGGATTGAAACCTTGCAACATTAAGGAAATAAGGAAGTATCATCATTTACATTCTGTAGAGTGGGGCTGAAGCAAACAGAATTAAGAACCAGCCTTTGATTTCATGCTGGAACAGTATGCACTTAGTGTTTCTGAAAGACACCACCAATGACAAGGCCCACAGAAGACACTATGGTCTTCAGAGTCAGGTAATTGTCCAAAATTTTAACACTATAAGCATAACGCACAAAGCCTGTGTCCAATAACTTGGTGGTCTAGCAGCTGTGGATATCCTGATTTTTTGCCTGATAGTTGTCGTCAAATGTGTTTACTTCATTTCTATGTGGTATTGCTTTTCTCTGGACCGCTTAAGAATGCTTGTGGTTTTGAAGCTTGCTGTTAAGCCCTAATTTTTAAGTGTATTTAAGTACACAAACTCCTTATTCCACTGGATGTCCATGGTGAGATGCTGGCAGCAGGGGCTGCAGGGCAGCTTCTGTATGGAAAGGTCCCAAGCTGCCCCATGCCAGACACAGCTGGTACCAGCTGGCCCCAAGTGACCCACTGCAGGACATGACTTAGCCTCTCAGACAAGACGATGGTGCCTCAGGCATAACAGACTTAATTAAGCACAAAAATACCTGACAGAGAGAAGAAGGAACAAAAAGGAGTGAGAAACAGCCCTGCAGATGCCTAGGTCAGAGAGACTCATGTTGGAGAAGTTCATGAAGGACTGCATCCATGGGAGGGACCCCAAGCTGAAGCAGGGAAACAGCATGAGGAGGAGGGAGAGGCAGAGAGGAGCTGTTATGAACTGACTACAACTCCCATTCCCAATCGCCATGTGCCACTCCGGACAGAAGAAGGTAGAGAAGTTAGGAATGAAGGAGTGAAGTTGAGCCTGGGAAGAAGTGGAGAGGGAGAAAAATTAATTTAATGTTTGTCTTTTTTCTCACCATACTACTGTTATTAATTTACATTAAATTAAATTAATCTTCTTCAAGTAGAATCTGTTTTGTCTGTGACAGTAACTGGAGTGATCTCCCTGTCCTTATGAAACCAATGGGCTTTTCATCTCTTTTTTTCCTCCTGTCCTACTGAGGAAGAGGAGTGAGAGAGCAGCTGGGTGGGCATCCAGAAGTCAGCCGATGTCAATACAGCACACATGCTTATAATGAATGGTAGTTACACTGACTTCATTTAGGAATTTGATCTCAGTATAGATTTGGTCAAAGCATGCTCAACAGGGCAGCTGCAAGTCCCCCAATTATACTGCCTATTTGTATTTGTTAAAAATGATACTGTATGTACTAGAACTAGTTTCATGCACGTTCCACGGGCTCCCCTGCTTTAATGACAGTTTGATGTACATTCATGGTCTCACCTTCCACAAAACTCTGTTCTACCCACACCATGCAGGCTGCTGGCCCTGTAGTGCCCTTGAGTTGCCTCTGGTCCCCAGGCACTGTACTCACAGCCCCTTTGGTTCCTTTGCCCCACTTTTGCTTGTGTCCTCCAGCCCCCAGCTCCATTTTCTATCCTGCATTGGCATTTCTTCCCAGGCATTTCGCACTGCAACCAGGCAGATCTGCGTACAGTGTCCCTGGCCACCAGAGCCCAAGTCAAACAAGTAACTTTTCAGATCGCATATCAGACAGCGCAGGCATCGAAATGGGTGTTTGCCAGTTTGGGTTTTTAGTCTGATGTCTTTCCTCTACTCATCCACTGCTTTTTATGACATTTTTAAGAGCTTAGTGTCTTCAAGACTTCAGTAAAATTTGGGGGGAAATTGGCCAGTGACTTCAAATGTATTTGTGGTAGGTAAATGACTGACAGAGAGAGACACAATGATCACAAAAAAAAAAGGAAAGCAGGCTAACAATCTACTGAGCTATGAGTCTTTTCATCTTTAATGCAGAGGAAAAATCTGCAAAGACTTCAGAGACTACAGGTGCCATCATATAGCATTTTGTCTTGATCTAAACAGCATGGAACTGTAAGTTTGTGTATTTGTACCTGTGACTCCTGCCATCTGCCCCTGAGATCAGGCTAGAGCAGTATATACTGGGACTGCACATCATATTATGAAACATTACATGCAGTGACCTTCAGTCTCCAGGGGCCACACTTCAGTTATTAAAGATGAAAGAGGCAGCAGTCTTCTCCATTTGATTCCTGGCATAAGATCTTCTCTCCATGGAACAGATAAATATTATTTTGTAAATTATTTGTTAAAGCTCTTATGTATGTATTATGTCAGCTTAGTGGAAAAATTTTCTTAAAAAAGAATTGAATCATGCATCAAAACCATTTGTTTTAAAAGAACACATTTGAAAGTTACTTTAAAATGAATGCAACAGTCTTTTATGCTAGTGTGAGCAAATAATAACCTTACCAGTAAGGCTTCCTTAGCAATCTATTAAAATAAGTAACTGTGATCATAGTTCTCCCTCCTTCACATCTGAGCCAAGAAGCTATCTATGCCTCTTAGCCAACTCATTATGCCTTCTCTAAGAAAACATCTTCCTTCTGAAATGGGAAAGCAAGATTACAAATAAGAAGACACTGTATTTTTATTTACACTCCATTTCTGTTAAATGCTGACTGCAAATATTAGTGGAAGAAAAGTAAGGCCAGTAGGTAGTTGGGCATCTGAGACACTCACTCTGCTCAGGTTGTCTCAGGCCAGTCCTTAAATCCCTTTGGGTATATCTGTATGGCAGGACCCAATGTTATGAAAAGACAGTCAAGTTAGATAACATACAAGAGATATGACTAAACATTAATTTTTACAGTATTGTGAATGGGCTCAATACTGTATACTTGTTGCTCACTAACAACAGGATATATCTGTTCTGGAAGATAACCAGGGTAGCGTAGTTACATACTTCTGCTCTCCAGGCTAGCGTAGATGGCTCCACAAAGCATGCTTTGTGCTGCACGGTTGTATCCTGAGAATCCTAGTCAACAGAAAAGAGAAAAATATTCCCCTTTAGAAACTGGTTAGAAGTTAGAAATCCAACCTTTCTTACTGCAGAAGTGTGTAGCATTCATACCATAATGTGAGACTCCTTTCACAATTCTTGTCAAAATGCAGGACAAAGTCTTTTCTGTGGTGATTTGACAGATGTCACAAAAGTGCAGAATAGGGACTGGCTTTAATAGTCCTGCAAATTGCCATAAACTTCATAAACTGGGGTCTAGACCCGAAGGATCTTGCCAATCCCATGAGATTTCAATGTCTCAAAGACATCCAGGAGAGTTAGATGCATACTTTACAGTTTACACTTTTTCTAATTGCTCCAACTTCCTCTTCCCACCAAATTAAAGTTTTCCATTTCTTTAGGTGCTGGTAGGACCTTAAAGAAATTAGGAGAGATCACAGGGAAAGTTTCAGAGTTTAATTTAATGCCCATTATGTCATTTATATGGTTCCTACATTGGGTTTAGAAATGGGAGTCGAGACTGAAGGGCTGATTTTATCACATATTAAACACTCACTGTGTTCTGAGGTAGCCTGCTCCTTTCATTTCATTGGCAAAAAGGAGAGCAAGTCCTCTGGGATTTCAAAAGCATGCCTGGGCTAGTAAACAACCTCAGAAAGGTGAAATGAAATGCACTTAAAAGCGAATTCCATCCAAAAGTGCTTCATCTTCACCCACATACTCTGCAGTCAGAATACCTGGTCACTGTGAGCAAGGCAGTGAGCTATTATTTTTGAAGACATGCTGGAAATTTTCTTCCTGCCTCCTGTTTTCTCCTCCTCCCGAACATATAAGCAGAGGAGGAGTGTCCTTGATGCACAATGCCTCCAAGGACTGCTTTTGTGGTGCTTCAGCCTGTGCTGCTTGTCTTGCACAGGGCTGTGCCTAAAGACAAAGACTTAGCTTGAAGGGCTAGCAACAAACATGTCAGCATTGTAATCAGGCATAAGAATATCAGATTAACTGAAAGAACCATGCTGGCTTCACTGTCTGAGCTGAAGGAAATATGAACTATGCATAAAAATTAATTTGCAAAATTTGTTTAATGTCACAAGATATTGTTAGGCAACGCATAGTGGTGGTTGTTGCACTGGGAAAGTATTTTAAATATGATTTTCACCTTTGTGGTGTCCTTTTAAACCATCATATATGAACTACCCTTCATTGTTTCCAATCATTTTGGTCCCAAGAAAACTTCTTCAAAGAAAGATAAGACTGTAAATAAAGTGTAGTAACAAACAATTCCCAACAGGCTTTTCTCTTTGTCCCCTCCTTCCCCTCATCTCTTCAGATTATGTGTAGCACAAATGGAATGCATAATGTCTTGCGGCATGAATTCTCATCTGATTTAAAAAGCTAACACCTGCATATTTGGGCCAATAAAAACAAAAATAATTTTAAAGGCTGTAGGGATTTTTTGTGACACATGGTGTTTTCTAAGATACATATAAGCTTGCCTTATCCTGAAACCATATATGCCTGTGCTTATAGATGTTAACATTGACTATAGTTACAGGAGGATCAGTTACACCAGTTGCTACCTGAATGTGTCCTTGCAAAACTGTATCCAACAGATCTTGAAGAGAGGAAACCTGTAGAAAAAAGCTCAGTGCGAAACATATTGCAGCCTTAAAACACTGCGCTGAATAGCAACTGATCATAATTTTCTTGATATGGTTCAGTCTGCCCATTTTGTATATTTTAAGCAACTTGCCTCATCTCTCATGTTTTTTAAGAAGGAAAAGAAAATAGAGGCTTATTAAGGGCATTTTGTCTTCCTATTTCCTGTCATGGATACAGGTTCTAGCATAACTGGCACCATGCTGAAACATTAATACAGGATGCAACATGCCACATAATGAGGATGCCTCTCTTGTTTCCAATCCTTTCCAGAATGCCATGAGATAGATGCATTTCCAACACATGTGGAGGTTCTGTGGCATGCCAACAAACAACTTCTTCACAGTTTGGGTTTTCATCATTGAAGCATTTATTTCAGTTTCCATTTTGAATTTTATTTCTTTCTCAGTCTGTGTCAGTCACCATCACAACTGACAGGTGCATGTGGCAAGTGCCAGCTTTGTGCTTTGCCTGAGGTCACTCTTCATAAGCACTCTACTTTTGCCAAACTATCTTATCTCTTAGCATCCTTCCTGTGACAGGTGTACAGCCTTTATTAGCATTTGAGTGGTTTGGATGTGTGTGAGCATGAGCAGTTTAAAGCCTACAGATTCCTTTAATTAGAATTTGGTAATAAGATATACCAAAGAAACTGAAGTATGACAGGACTACAGGTGAAATAAAGAGGTAAAGAGGCTACAACAGACATAAATGGTGTGTGACAGGCTGGGTCCTCTGAAGGTTCAAATGGAAGAATGGGGAATGTGCTCTCTATAAAATTGAGATAACTAATTCAGCATTTGCCTACCTATTTTAGCTTCTGTGGAAATATATATGACTATATATTATTCATAATATTTCCTTCATTATGATTTGATCTTCCCACTCGACTCTTAATAAGTCTTGGTTTTAATTAGGTCACCTGCAACTTGTAATGTAATGGAGGCATAACTTTAAACCAATGAATTCAAAACAGTAAGTGCAGCCTCACATGAAGAAACTTATCATGAAAAATAATTTGACAATATTATTTGAAGCTTGGCATTTCTGTAATGTGATAAGTGAGAATAATTTCCTCTTACTGTAACTTTTACAGGACACAATGTTCATTTAATACAGAATTGAACAGAACAGAAAGTGCTTTTGCAATGGGAAAAGATTAGAAAAAAAGGTATGCAGTATGCATTTCAATTCAACCTCTCCCACACATCTATTTTAGTTATCGCAGACCACCTGTTAACTAAACGCCTCGTGTGACTAGACAAAAGTTTCATGTACCAGTTGTGGCTGTGCCACTTTGGATACTAAGGAAGAGTGACACTTGCCATTCACATCATTGACTTGACAGAAGATAGCAATCCAATTTTCTGATGGTATGTATCACTATGAAAGCGTACACTGCTGAATTGCCATTTGTTATTTAAAGGCACAATAGTTACTACATTTCCTGTTAAAACATTCAGTGGATACTGTAATGATGTGTAAGTAAAGCCTAAGCAGCACATTGGGATTCACAATTCATCATAAACAAGTACACTTCAAAAATAAGGAATTTGTTTACAAAGACACTCCATGCAAACTAAGGCTAGTGAGCTCAGTCTAGATTCCAAAGTAATCTTATTTCAGTTGAATAAACAAGAATCCAGACATGAATAATAAGAATTCATGAATAATAACAATTCATGAGCAGTATTAACCATTCATCCGAAAGTTGATAAAATATAGCTGGATCTCTAAATTGCAATTTATGTTTCTGAAAATAAAGAATTTGGCAAAAACATCCACTGGAGTTTACATTTTGAATTTTCATTTTCTGAAGGACAGTCTTTATAATTCCATAGTTTACTCATGAAACAGTTATATTTTAAAAGTAATGAGAGCATGCTATGTAATCAATGCATTTGTTATTTTTATTTAATAACAGGTTTTTAATGTAAGAATTAAATTTGGGAGTGTGCAAACATGAAACAAGACACGACTATGTGATAATACCACTTTTTGTGAGGTCCTGCTAACTGGATTGAAGAGTTTTATCTGAGATAATCCTTTTTCAGTAGCAAGTTCCAGTGCTGACAGATTTCATTTCATTTCCAAAGCTAAGTTTCCTACTTCCATTTCACATCATTGCATGAAACTGTGGCAATTAATTTTGAAAATTTTCCTTCTGCCATTTTTTAATTACATGAAACAAACTATCAATATGCTACCTATCACTCAATAATTAGAACTGTTAATGTTTTTTAAGTCTGCCTGTGGAATTACTGTGTGATTACTTCTCACTCTAGCAGAAGAATGTAAATATATTCTACTGTGGGTCTGCAGCTTTGACACAATATTGTGCAGCTATTCCAAGGCTTGAAAATATATGAAATCATTTTCTTTGCCTCTGTGCCTGAAAATTGTTCCTACAGTTATGATTTTGGCTGAGCATTGCATGATTTCCCTCCCACTCATGTCTTTCCCCTGTCCAGAATCACTGCATTTCCTGACCATTCCTCCTTTAAATCTGTTACAAGTTCAATAAAAGTCTGTGAGCATTGCTCCAAGCCCTTCAAATATGCTTCAAGATGTGCCAAAGTTTGACTAGACTTGGCAAGTCAGAGCATCCTTACTGCCTCCTGAATTGAAAAACCTGGTTCAAAAGTCCCCCAGAGACCTATTATCTGTGGATCACTGACAGAATAAACCAGAATAGCTTTCAAGGAACCATTCGGGTCAGCAGTGTCGCTTTGTACACAGTACCTGGGGAATCTTTAATCTATCACTCATTGACACAATTCAGAAGCATTCCAGACTACTCAGGCTTTGCTTAGGGAGCACTAAGGTAATAAATCTGTACGACCTCCTAAGATCAGCATCCTAAAATTCTTTATTGAAGTTTCTGGCTGAAATTATTGATGCTTCTGTGGATGATCAGTTTTCCATGTGAAGTAACTTCTTGTCTTAAAACATTTGCCTGCCACAGCATAACTGTATTCACCACTGGCACCACCTGGAGATCAAGAACTGTGTCACCTTCCAGAAGTAACAAAGAAGTCCAAGGATTTTGCATCCCTTATTTATTGTCCACAAGAGCATTAAGGACACTGCCATAAATAACCTGCTGTGACTCAGGAGCACTAACAGGCTATCATTGACCTGACCAGCCTCTAATTGTCTTTGTCCATAACTGCAACTTTCATTCAACTCCTGCTCAGATTTTGGCTAACATACAGCTCATGCCAAGGCCTGATATATGCTGGGAGCAGTGCTATTAGGTTGAAGTGATGGCAACACATGGGCAAGACATAGTGGGCAGAAAGGGCTAAAGGTCATTACACAGCCACTGCCACCTACAGCTTGCCAGCCTCTGCAGTCACAATCCTTGTATATCGATTGACTGGCAGTTTTCTTCAGAATCTGCTAAGTCACAGAAACAGGATATACTAAACTTCCAAGCTGTAAGATATAAATATGTCCACTTCCTCAAAAAATTTTTGAAACAGATCCAACAGCAGCTGGACTGCTGATGCTTTCATACTTTCCAGTGTGATACAGGGAATGACCACACCATGACAGAGAAGGAAGGGCAAGCAGTCTTACTATTGGCAAGATAACTGTTTTGCTCACAGGTGCACAAATTACAAGTTCTGAGTTAGAGAACTTGTGAGCTAGAAACGTCATGAATAAAGTGATGAATTAATGAATCAACATGTTAAACTAGTCTCTACAAAGCCTGGTTTGTTATGTTTGTTTTCCCTCCTAATGATCTCATGAAATAAAGTTTAAGTTATAGAGTACATTGTCCTGTAAATTTGAGTGATCCAAACAGATTATGACAGTAGTCCTCCCCTGGGGTTTAGCTACTCATGCTCAAAGTCTGCCCTGATCTGGTGCAGTCACGTAACCTGGGATCCAACTTCACAGAAAACACTGAAGTTGTGAAAAAGGCCTGTGAAAAATCTCCTCTAGAGACTGTCCTAAGGTGGAACCTGCACTGAGCCCAGATTCCCTCCTTTGGTGCTTGCTGGAGGCATCTTACACCTCTGCCTCCATCCAGCCTTGTGCCCTGATGGTCTTGATCTTGACCCTGACTTGCCTCCTGTGCTTCCCGCTGGGACCTCAGATCTGCCTTATGGGCAGATCCATGGGGCACTTGAGCTGCTCCAATCACATTCCCAGCTCCACTCACTCACCAGCCCCTCCTGCCCAGTCTTGGCATGACCCAGATCAGGAATATTTGCAAGGTCCTGAGCAAAAGCTGAAGGCTTGCGGTTATGCAGTAGGTGTAGGTGTACACTCATGAAGACAGCATTGTCAGGATGGACATGACTCCTTCCAGACCATTTTCCCTGTGATGTCGGGCAAAGGCATCATCTTCCTTATGTCATATGCTAATCCGTTGTGAAGGGTTTGTGACAAAACACAACAGCAGTAGCAGTCTGGGGAAAGCTCTAAAGTCAGATGAAAAAGCTAATCCTATCCCTAATGGGGCACAGGAAAGAGAGAGAGGATAGTGAGTCTATCTGCTAAATACCATAAATGTCTGCATATAATTGCCAGAATTGTGGAGATAAATAAGAAGAGCTGGAAATCTTACTACATGATTAAGGATGTGACTAAGTAGTCATAGTATATATTTTGTGGAAAAGCTGATGACTCACTTGTCAATATTAAAGGATATAGGTTTTCCACTAAGAGTAGGCAAATAATGAGATGTTACCCTGTATACTCAGCACCAAGTTAACAGTTTGGAGACCTAGAATATGGATAAAGTTGAACCAACTGAAGGAAAGTTTATTCAAGGTTAAGAAAATAAAAGAGTGTAGGTACAGTCGTGGGGAACAGTTGATTACAGCCAAGGAAGATTACACTAAGGGAGTTTTTTGTCTACAGGAGGTAGAATTAAGCATGGACTTCTTTAGGTAATGGGAAGTCTCAGCCTGCTGGGTGTTTAGGGAAAGCAATCTAGCAGGACAGACTTGTCATCCACAAGTTAGGGAAATATGGTCTTGCTCGATCTCCTACTGCATGATATAAAACTGGTTGGACAACTGCACAATAAATTGCACCTGACAGTAGATGGCTGTCAAAAACAGACGGGTGTATTGAAGTTCCACTGTAGTCTGTACTGGGTTTAGTACTAAGCGACATTTTCATTAAGAGTCTGAAGATTAAATAGAAATACTTCTTATGCTCTTTTCATTGCATTATCATGATTATTATATTTGTGAAAATCAAAACTAAAAGAAGCTGCAAATATCTTGGCTAGCATCATCAGAGTTCAAATACTCTTAACAAGCAAGAAATGATATACCGAAGAACAGGAAACAATTCACCATGAATAAATGCAGGTTTCTATTCTTAGCAATAATTGACTGCACAAATGCAGGATGTACAACATCTGATTTAGGTAGCAGTTCTTTAAAAATTGATCTTAGGGATTAGGGTGGATCACAAACTGAACATGAGTAAATGATGTCCTACTCCCAAGAAAAAGACAATCAGCCATGCTAGGATTTATAATTAGGAATATGTGAAGACAAGTGAAACAATCCCTTTGCTCTGTCTAGCATTGATTAGGTTTCAGCTGCCCTTGAACAGGTTGCATGGGGAGGTTCAGGAATCCTCCATACTGGAAGCATATCAAAAAGGGTTATATACATGCTTCTGTCAGAAAAAAATACAGTACATGTTACAGGACTCACCTTGGTTGGGCAGGTCATTTTAGCCTTTTCTGACAATGTTTCAGGATAAAATCACATTTTTAATTATTCTTTTTCTTATTGTTGTAGCTCTGTATTACAAAAGTAGCATTCGTCATAGTGATGTTTGCTCACTTTATCCATTTATGACCTTTTCCAAAGTCTATTTCTTCCCTTAAGGAAGCAGGATTTTTATAAAAATCATTACATGGTTTAAGGATTATCAGGCATATAACATATCTGATAGTTAAGTAAGCTGTACTTTTACATGTAACAGGAATATTTTCAAAAATAAATTAATAAGCACATATCAGATTCAATATTTAATCCCCCAACAAGAGCACAAGTATATTTTATATCCTTGTAGTCTTAAAGTTGTATACCAACATATTAGGTTATATATTGTGTATTTTCTCAGTATGGTTTCCTCAGCAACTATATTTTGGGTAGCTTTGCTATGGCAACCAAAGATGATTGCTTATTTTACTGTTTCAATTAATAATCTATGGCCTGAACCATAAAAACAATGGTTAGATAACACATCTATGAAAGGCTAAATAAACATATGTTACACAAGTGCAAGCCTTCCCTAAGAGTTATTTCTCTGGGGTAGGGATAATACATAAGTACATCACTAATTAAGACTCTCTATTTCAGTGCTTAAAATAGAAACACAGGGCTCAATTCTAGCCTTATACAGAGGAGGGCACAATAGTGGGTTTTGCAACATATGTGACAATCAACTATTATGTGAGAATCACATTATGTCAGAATCAACTCCTTATTTATGAAGGCAGGAGAATGAATTTCCCAGCATGCTCTTCTGCCCCCGTCCTGCCCTCAATTACATGGGAACAAATCTATTAAGTCAAAGGAGTCTTTCTGTAAAGCTGAAAGAGAATTGGGCCTTTGTCAGTTTTGCTTACAGAATTTCTAACCACATTTAGCTGTTCTACTGCTTTTGTTATGTAATGGGCAATGTATGTTTCTGTAAGACTTCATAAAACTGGTGACAAAATATTCTCAATCAAAAGCATTTCAGATTTCAGGATGGCAAGTGCACACATGAACACATGTCTAAGTGAGCATGTTTTTCTGTCTTTAGTTTGGACAAATATAAGGAGTATCCAGATGATCTTAACTCTTTTGCGATTTCCAATTACTGTTTTTGCAGCTCTCTACATTTCAGCAGTTTGTCATCTGACTATGAAGTGGCTCCCAGATTTAATTATAAATTAAGTCTAGAAGCCTGGTTTATGTTACCAGTCTGTGTTTGAACATTGCTTTCATAAGCCACGTCTACACAATTTTTTTCTCCTATCAGCAAAGTCCTTACATTACATGCAGGCAAAATCATCCACTCTTTGGAAGTATATGGCCAACCTATGTAAATTAACTTATGCAAGGTCTGAAAGTTAAAACATGATAAATGTTGGGATTTCTGCAAGATTTAATATATGGTCTTACTATAATAATTCTAATGACCTTTTGATATATGCTACGTTATGTCATAATGGTGTACTTGGTGAACAGGTAGCAAATNTGTCATTGCATGTAGGGAGCTAGGTTCTGAAGGCAGTACCCCATGGTAGATAATAGAAATCCAATGGAAAACCAGAAGAATATATGCAACTATACATACTTTTTTTTGAGGTCTTGGCCCCATTGTCTTGTTCCTCAATCTATCCACAGGAGCATCTTTCCTACCTCAAAACTTTTAAGATTTTGAGCTATACATGTGGCACAGTAGTATCTGAAGGTGTGATGTGGTTACATAAATAGCTATATTATTTATTCTCCATGTCATTCAATATTTGACTGTCCAACTCTCCCAACTCAGATGGCAATCCATCACCAACAAAATCACCCTTCTCCATATAAACCAGGGTTCCATAATTTGAATGATCTTTGATCCTTAGATCCTAATGAAAATACTTCGATTGTTCCATTTATTTGGAAAACTGAATAATCCTAAACCAGCCACTCCCACCTAATCTTTTCTTTTTATAATAGCAACTTTAATAGCTGGTACATTTTTATTTTTNTTTTTATTTTTATGATTACTCTGTCTCTTTTTAAAGGTCAAACCAGAGCCATCATTTTCTGAAGGGAACACAGATATTTCTGAAGAGAACATTACCTCCTGAACAATCTAAATGAAGGTGGAAATACAAATCAAAATCCTCATGTGCAGGTGCAGAAGCACCCATTGAATTTCAAAATACAACACTTACCTATACATTCTATGAATGAATACAGAAGCTTTCACTGGTTCATAGCACCATCACATTCAATGTCAAGATGACCTTATTGTTTATCATCAAATTTTCCAAGTGCTCTAAAATCCCTATGTTGACCTAGATTGCCTTGAAAATCTCTAGACCTTAAGACATTCAGACAAGAATGTCTGAGCAAGGCACAGTACAAATACAACACTGAAAAAAAAAAAAAAGCCACAACAAACTACATTCACATTCATGATTTTTTCCTTCATACCCCAAGAAACTATGGTTCTAATATGCCTCAAACGAGTGTGTTGAGCTTTTGAGGGAAAACAGTCCTTATAATTTTTTTCATGTTGAAAGTCTGAATATCTGCAAACTCCAGGTAAAGATGATAAATAAGAGTTTTCTGAGAGCAAAAGGCTGTTTTAAAGGTAGTCTGGTGGGGCTACAGCAGTGTCACTCCCATTAATGTGCATTAATCACAGAGCACCTGTCATATCCCATGAGTCTGGATCCCCCAAAGCCTGTTTACTAGAAGCATGTTATTCACCATCTGTACTCTACAGCAGTAAATTTCTCCCAAGAGTAAAATTTCTGATTTAAGAGGTGATGGGTAAGATTCATCTGCTATAACTTAAGACATTTAGAAATTTGGACATCAAAGTTTTGTTTATTCACCCAATGACCAGTGGAGAGAAAAAGACACCTAAAGAAGGTGCTTTCTAGTATCCCAATAACTTCCAGAGATGCTAATTTCTTCACTTGTGAGTCATTGATGACAGCTGCAACAAGCTGTTGCATTAATGTGGCACTGGTAGGGGCAGGAAGAAGAGGAAGACACAGGACAGAGGAAGGTGGAGGAAACCAAAAGTAGGAGCAGCGCTTATGTAAGAAGTTATTCCCAGCTGGACAAAGCTGAAGTGCTGTCAAGTGAGATGCAGCTACAATAGATCTGGAGGTTCCTGCCCTAAAGAAACAGTATCAGCCAGTTAATTTTTTTGTCCAGACACCATTCTCTGTGGAACAGCACTCCAGGATTAGAAATTCTCCTGGATACCAGTGTTACATCCTGTGTTTTTTTCAGATATCAACACAACAGCAAATACTGTTTTATACTTAAATTGTTTCATTTTATTCTCATGGCACTTTCCTCCAGACTTTACCATTTTGCCCATCTATTCCAAGATGAAAATGCTTCCACTTTTACTTTGTAAATGCGTAACATCTGTCTTAATCAAAAACCCTTACCAAATTGTAAATGGCTGGTTTCACTGAAATTTCTGGACAGAATTACAATTAAATCACTGAAGACAAAACCAAAAGGAAACTCTTCCAACAAATACCATATCATCATTGCTAAAGAGAAAGGAAAGGAATAGGAAGCATTTTAGCAACAAGTGTAGCTGATGAAGGACCTTCTACACATATTGGTTGCCTTAATTTTGAAATTAATTTTAGCTTTTTTTGATATTTCAGCCATAAATATTATGAATTCTAATTTTATTTTTCATGTTAAATAGCATAACTCTAGCTTCTAGAATCACTTTCAAGAGAAATACGTTCACTGTAAGCGTGCTTTGAAACTAAGCTCTCTGCATAATGCATTTGTGTTGGGTTTCACACTCTAATAATTATCAAGCAACTTGCCAATGTTAACCTTAATTCTTGCCAAAAAGCCCCATTCTTGTAGTAATCAATCAACACTTGCTCAACAGTAGTTTAAGTTTCACAGAAACATTCAAAATATGCCACAAAATACAAAATTACTTGTGAGGAAAATGCTGCAAACACTGTTTTCAAAGCTAACAGCATGATTTGTTTCCTGTTATGACCTCAGTATATACAATAATGGTAAAAATATGGCTTTGAATTCTACATTTAGCAAAAAAAGATGTTTTA
>VYZX01023100.1:11303-26347 GCA_013401335.1 Brachypteracias leptosomus | reverse complement strand
TTCTCTGTTCACAAACAACAGGTCTAGCAGGGAGCCTTCCCTAGTTGTCTTTCTCACCAGCTGTGTCAGGAAGTTATCTTCCACACATTCTAGGAACCTCCTGAACTATTTCCTCTCTGCTGTACTGTATTTTCAGCAGACATCTGGCAAGTTGAAGTTCCCTACGACAACAAACGGTAGTGATTGTGAGACTTCTCCCAGCTCCAGCTGCTTATAGAATGTTTCATCTGCCTCTCTGTCCTGGTTGGGCGGTCTATAACAGACTCCCACCATGATATTTGCCTTGTTGGCCTTCCCCCTGATTCTTACCCATAAACACTCAACCCTGTCATCACCATCATTAAGCTCAAGACAACCAAAACACTCCCTAACACACAGGGCCACTCCACTGCCTCTCTTTCCTGGCCTATCCCTTCTGAAGAGTTCATAGCCATCCATTGCAGGACTCCAATTGTGTGAGTTGTCCCACCATGTTTCTGTGATGGGATGGTAACTATATTATAGTCCTGCTGCTGTACAATGGCTTCCAGCTTCTCCTGTTTGTTGCCTATGTTGTGTGCTTTGGTGTAGATGCACTTCAGTTGGACTATTGATCCTGTTACTTTTCGGGGGGGAGGGAGAAGGCCTAGTTATTTAATGTCCCATTATTTAATGACCTACAATTACAAGGTCATATGCAATGCCCTTCTGAGGTTGTTATGACTTAAATTTCTCACAATAGATGACTAAATAATATTCTGAACAGAAGAAACTTTGATATGTCCTTAACTTCTTTCAAAGTGAAGGAGGAGAAGGAGGGAGGAGGAAAGGACTTGGAGTCAAAATACTGTATTCAAACCAAAATTAGAGATTTAAATTAGACCAATAAGAATCCCATCTAACAACATATATTTTAAACCCAGATTAATTTTTACTAATAACCTAACAAAGATAAAAAATTATCCTTTCGAAATTCCCCTTTCACTTTGCCTTCTGTGAAAGAAAGACATACAAATGAGCAGTACAGGAGCCTGAGTGTTCCCATTCCCTATGGCTGGGTAGAACATGAATAACAAAACCAAGACAAATTTCTCTTATGCATGCAAAATTCCTTTTCTTGTTCTGGAGAAAGCAGTTTGGAGCACAGGAGTATTTCTTGTGACTTTCACTTGGTCTTTGCACTGAGCCTGCCTATGTAGATACTGATGGTGGTAATGCTTTTTGGGAGGTGCATGTGTGCAGAAGTTGACTGAAACTGACTGAAGTGGTCTCTTGCCTAAAGAACCATCAGGTACTAGCAATTTTTTGTTACACCCAGGTCTTCCTGCACAGGTCGCCAAGAGACTTTAAGGCTTTTATCTGATTTGGTACTTGCCTATCTCTTGTTACTAGTTCTTTGCCCCTTGGCAGTGACATGGATGATAAGGTGGCAGAAATACAGGCTCATGTTCATGACCTCTTCCTCAAACTGTGAAGGCCTTCATTTTTTCAGCTCCCCTGCTCACTCTCTGTAGCTACAAGATCAATGTTTCATACTTTGCCCAGGAAAAAAATGCTCTTAGGATTCAAGTAGCAGTTAAAAGTACAACATGAATTACAATGTTGAGTCACTGGAAATGACAGCAATTCTCACCAGAAAAGTGTGAAAACCATGTATATTTTTGTTTGCTGGGGAAAAATAACAATGAGTGGCAGACTTTTTCTAGAACACATTCCTCAAGAGTTACCTGGATAATTTGGGACCTATCCTGAAAAGTTGCTCAACTTAGCATTTGTATTGGTCCCCAACTCTAAATATTTCAGCTGTACTAGTTGTGTCCTGCAGGCCTGGTTCCCCTTCACCTTGGTGACAAGGAGCTTGCTGAGCAGAACATTCCTCTCCCACCTACCAGGAGGGGGCAGATGCGTTGCACACCCTGGGTTTTGGCGTGATGTGAGCTAATGCTCAGCACTCTTGGATCTGCTGGATGAGCTACAGCCTTACATGTATGCCGAGATATGAAATATAGCCTCATAATTTCTCTGCAGTTCCAATGGAATGCTCTTTCTCTCAGTTGATCCTGTTTTTCCAGGTACAGCATATTGAGTTTCAATCCCATGTCTGGAAAAACAATGTTTCTCTTAAATATGGTCATGTCTCTGAAGTTTTTTCATAAAGGTTATGAGACAAACTTGATAAACTCTAAGTCTGCAGTGGCCAAATATTAAGAGCTCAGTTTTTACTGGAACAGATGGAATCTGTTTCTAGGCTGTAAAAGATTTTCAAGCTATAATGAATGATTATGTTGGGAACAGTAGCAGCACAAAATTCCTCTTTCCTGCTATTAAAAAAAAAAAAAAAAATAAAAAATCTGCAGTATTTTCCATGTGTAGTCTTCATAACAACCCAAAAGGAAAAAAACCAATCCCGCTCTTCAATTTCACAATTACCACAATCTTTAAGGTCTCTCAGGTGGATTTGATGATGAACTACAGATTTGGTTTGCCAGTTTCATATTTTCTCTGAGCAAGAAAAAAAATGCATCATTTTAGCTCATGCAATAATGTTCCAGGACAGCTATTTTCATTTCTGACTTTTCCAGGTTATAGGAAAACTTTGATTTCTATGGGAACAGTAGTATTTTGTAAAGCATCCAAACTTTTATGAGCATAGGACTGTGCTTTGCATCATGGTCTGATCCAAAAACAGGCATATAGAGTTCTTGCAAGCAGTATGTCCAGAATGGCTGTTTCTCTACTTGATGTTTCCCAACTCCTGTAATCATTTTGACATCTAAAATAAGGGATTTCAAATCCCTTGAAGGGATAGGGGGAAGAAGGTGGATACCCTTTCAAACACAATTCCTTTCACAACAAAATTCAAAAGAGTGGCAGAACCATTCTGTAACCAAAATCCAAGGGACTGGAGACAGTTCAAATTGTGTGGACTAAGAAAATGACATCATAGTCCTGGGAAGTTGCTTTTAAAATATGATGTAGTAAGAGGCTGAATGCAGATGTTATTTACACCTCTTTAATCCCACTTTTTTTTTTTTTTAAGTCAGTGCAAGTAGAGAGGTAGCACAAAGAAGAATATTTGAGCCTCTGTCTTCTTTGGGATTGCCAAAACCAATAATGATCACAGCGTTTTTGGAACAGTTGACAGAAAGGCGTCTAATAGATGTAGTCAGTCTTGCATTTGACATGATGCAGAATTTCAGAATTAACACATATTTTTCCTGTTAGTTTACTGCACGATGATGCTGTATTGCAAAAGAGTGGAGAGCACAGGAGTGATGACATGAAAACTAAGTCTATGTCAGAACTATTTATGTTGCTTAATGTCCTAGTCAAATGGTGTGCTGTATTCACATACAAATAGGAAGGAGTGCCTGCTAGTTCTTACATCCACTATAAACTGCTTTAAAAGTTGGAAATGTTGCGCCAGTTAAAAATTTTGCCACTGTTTAACATTTGCACAGAGCTTTGAAGACAAAAAGTGCTCCATAAATACTGTGTTCTATTTTTTCCAGTTAGACTTCACACTATGGCTATTAAAAGAACTAAGAACTGAAAGCAGTTAAGCTCAAGAAACAGTAATAAAACTAATACTTTACACTTCACTCATGCTTATGTCCAAAAATGTTCAAAACTTCTGCAAACATGAGGAAGAAATTAGCCCAGAAGTTTTGAAGTAAGATTATCCATGCTTATAAGCCAGAGAAATTAAGGAACAGAAAAGAAAGGGTAATATTTTAAAATATGTTTAGACATTTAAAGTTTACTGATCTCAATTCTAGATTGCATCAGACCTTTAGGGTATAAAGGTACTAGGGTGGCTTAAGAAAATATCCTCTTAGTTTTGTAATATTTGTTGTTTCTGGCAAAACATAGGAAGGAGGCTGTGCTGCTAGCTCTCTTCTTCCTCAGACCAATACCAAACTCAGCAACATCCCCTCAGCATAACTTCATCTTTTATTATTCTTCGTTTGCTCTTCTCTGTCTCAAATCAGCCAAGGGGAAACACACCACTGAGAGAGCTCAGCAAGCTACCCCCAACAGGAACTCTCTTCCACAGGAACTCTTCAAACTGACCAGATTCTTGTTACTTCTTCTCCCCTCATTGCTTCTCCCAAACTGATCTGGTTCCTGGTTGATATATCTCTAGCCTCACCCACCACCCCAACAACAACCACCTGGGGGAAGGCAGGGCCTTACAGAGGTGGGACAGGTTCTGCCCCTGGGTCCTTGGGGAACAAAACATGTTGCGGGGCTGTGACTCATCCATAGGTCAACTCCAACTCAGGGCCCACAGCCCAGGCCCCAGCACTTCAGAGGCCAATACTTTTTTGTTGTAATCTAACAATTTTCTGCAGAAGTTTTCTGAGAAAAGCTGATCAGTTTGTCCCAGGAGTGGCAGTGGTGGTCTACCATTGACAACCTAGGAGATAAGACAGGATTGTGGGGAGAGGTGATACCTTTTATTGGAGAAATCAATAGAATTAGGGGGAAACAGATGCATTTTTCAAATCCTGAATGAAAGCTTCTGTGGCACAAGACCTGCAGTTTGTGGTGGGTTTACCTTTGCTGGCTGCCAGACACTCATCCAGCTGCTCTTTCACTCCACCTCAATGAAATGGGGGCAGAAAATAAGGTGGAGAAGCTTATGGGTCAAGATAGAGGCAGGGAGATAACTTAGCAGTTACTGTTACAGGCAAAACCAGACTCAACTTGGGGAAAATTAATTTCTTGCAAGTTAAAGTAAGTTTCAATAGTGAGAAGCAAGGACAAGTTAAGACAACACCTTGCACTTCCTCCCCCATTTTTCCCAGGCTCAGCTTCAATCCTCTGTTCCTGAGCCTGTGCCCACTCCCCACTCCACCTGGGAGATGGGGAATAACAGCTTCTCCTTCCTGCTTCTCACACTTCTCCCCTGCTCCAGCATGGGCCACAGTTCCTTCACAACATATCCACCTCCACCACAGGTCCTGACCTGTATGTGCTCCAGGTGGTCTCTCCAGGGGCCTCAGGGGATCCTCCTCACTCTCCTCCTCTTCTCCCCTGGGTGCTCACAGGGATGTTTCTCACTTTTTTCCTCACTCCCAGGCAGCATTTTGCCTTTTGTTAAATATGTTTTCCGAGAGGCGCCACCATCTCGGCTGAGGGGCTTAGATGTGCCCTGTGGTGGTTGGTGGGAGCTAGCTGGAATCGACTGTGTCTGGCAAGGGGCACCCCCAGCCTCTCCTCATAGAGTCACTCTGCACTGCCAGCACCTGGGCACCTGCCCCCAGTGCACCATTTTCCCCTTCCAGCTCTCCCAGTTGGCCCAGCATCTTACTAACAGGTGCCTCTGTGCTGAGCTGAGAAGGCTGCAGAGATGTGCAGCGTTTTGTTGTTCAGGGGACACTTTGAATTTAACACATCAACTTTTGGGGTCCCTGATCTCATGTCTTAGCTCCTCAACCACCTAGCACTGCGAGGTGACCAGGCTGTCTTGGAACTTGGTGGCTTGCAGTGCAAATGTCTCTCTTCTGTGGCTGACAACCTGGGTAGTTTTGAGGTTTCAAAGCCAATTTTCCTGGAACTGTCTTCATGTGTTGACTTAGGGTGTTGTTTTGTTTTGTTTTTTCTTGGTTGTTTTTGGGGCTTGTTTGTTTTGTTTGGTTTTGTTTGATTGGTTGGTTGGCTTGGGGGTTTTTTTGGAGGCAAGCTAGCAGGAAGAGAAAAGCTTTTATTGGGTCAGAAATAGTAGCCTGGCTACAAAGCCCTTCAGAGCAGAGAGCTCTCCTTGCAGGGACCTCCCTCCCATGTTCACCAGCTGCTCCAAGGGAGAGCAAGGTACATGGAGTCCCACTTCCCACCTCTGCATCCCAAGTGACCTGCATGGCTCACAATGTCTAATGCTCCCCCCGTGAGGTGAGAGCTGGGAGGAGGCGCAGAAAGGGGGAAGAGGGGGTCATCTCTGTGCCTGGATTTAGAGCCAAGGCTGAACCGTGCCTCCAGCGCTATGGCAGATACCAGAAGGTGTTTGTGTAGCACACAAGCACAAAACAAAACAGGCAGAAGGTTGTTCAGGATCTGAGGCAGGCTGTTTAAAAAGCAGGCTTATTTTTCCACTGTTCTCTAATACAGGATAGGTATTGTGCCTGTCTGTGTAGTGCTAATAGCACGTCTCTCCTTACTGTATCAGAGTTCACTGCCATAGTGAAAATAATCAGTTAACAATTATCACAATTGACAATGCATCTTCACATCCCATCAGCTGCAAATATTTTTCGCTGATCCATACAATTCAGATTCATCAGAAATAATAGGAAAGAGCACAGCTATTGTTAGGATACAGCAACTCAATATTCGCAGAATATTCGGCCAGGGGTGAACTCCTCAAGAGGAGTTAATAAGCAGCCACACTAGAATACTGATGTTTATAAAAGGAAGAAATGTACATCAACTACATCATGGTTAAAAACCTACTTGATCTGTCCAGAACAAAACCTAGCCTTCATCTCTCATGTAGAAGCAAGTCTACCAGCGTCCAGAAAGACAGATTTGTCTTTGAACAGTGATCTGAAAGATAAATAATATGTCAAAGGAAAGAAAATGCAGTTTCTGCTCTTTGGGGAAAGAGGGTAAAAGGGGAAGGAAAAAAAAAGAAAGAGAAATTAAAACTCTTGATTTTTTTTCCCTAGCTGTAGCCATAGCCTCTTTCCTTTGATTTGTCATGATTTAAATTCATACAAAAAGATTTATTTCAAATAAGCCCCTTTAACTGTAGGGGCAGATTTTTTTTTTCTTAAAGCCTTTGTAAGAACAAAGTAACCACTTGTCACACACAGTGACTAATGAGAGTTTAGTGTGGGTTTTAGTGTTCGTTTATACGCTTTGTGTTCAGCTAGTCGTAAGTTAAATCTTTAGAAATCACACTGCAGGAATCCTTTGCTTAGGGGTGGGGGCAGGAGGCAAATCTGTCGAGATATTGAGAACTGGGGAGCGGAAACTGCTCTTTTCAGGCTTCCTAATCAGCGGCACAGGAAATAAACACATGCAGGAAGTCGTTTGGCCTTTTCTTGAACTTAAAGTTTATGCAGCAATTGATAACTGAGGCAAACTTTGTGTACTTAAGCTTTTGAAAATTAAATGAAATAGAGGGCATGTTCAGCCAATGCCAACGTAGCCTGTAGTTTCTACAACCAGCTCAGCTAAATACAGTATTAAAAATTCGAAGACTTATACAGGATGTATATTTTTATAGCTAGAATGTGTCCTTGCAACCTTTTTTATGTCTTCTCTCCATCCCCTTTTCCTTCCATTTCACTAATTTTCTCCCGATGAAACCGAGCTGACGCACTGAAATGAAACTGAAAGTCATGTTTACAAAGCTGTTTTCTCTACTTCTGCATCAGACTCTGCTCTTTCATCCTTTCCCTGACCTTCTCATTTATCTTGTTAGCACTTAAGGGTAAGGATGGTCTTGGACCATGTGAAATACCTTGTTCAATGGTGGCCCATATTGATATTTGGTTAATGCTACATATATCGTGTATAAAAGTTGTCATTGAAAGGAGGGTAAAAATAAATGAAGCATCATTCTTGAATATAGCTTTTGAAATTGATAGCGTCAATTTACTAACAGGGACATTTATAAACATTTCTAAGAAATACTATTTGTGTTTGCATTTATCAAGCTTTCATTGTTTTACTAAGGTCACTGTGAATTATTGCTTTAAAATAAACAGTTTAATTTATAATAATTACAATTAGTTGGTGTAAACTTGCATGGGATATTGAGAAAACCTTTGTCAATAAAAAGAAAGCAACCAACCCAAATGTAGAACAGAATATGGTGGAAAAAGTGCATTTGCATGTCTTTCAAGACCAACCTAAATATCTGCTAAAAATGCATCCATTTCTAATGCATCTTCTACTTTTTTTCAATTTTTTTTCCTTACCCTAATAAAGCACTTCTACCAGTGCAAGCATTTTTTAGGAATATTTTTTTATAAAATGAGGACTACAAGCAGAAAATTAAGTTAAAATAAAATAAAATGAGAGAAAGCCAGAAAGAATGAAAGTGAATTGCATATCCATAGTCTGGGTTACTTTCAGATCAATTTATTGAATTAACTGAAAAAAAAAAATTAAGGTTTTTTTTTTGCTTTTTAAGTATTTAATGTCATGAAATTTCATAATCTGTTTAGAAGTTTATGTATTTGAAATGTAGGGGTAGCTTTGTGACATCTTGGCCTTACCTAGCCACTAGATGGGATTTTAAGACATTGAGAAATATATCTAAATATTGGCCCCAAACTGGCAATTACTGTAAAATGGACATAGCTGAACAGGAGTCCAATAAATTTCAATATTTAGTTCATTCTAATAAATAAATATGGAAGTTTCAACTGTTAATCTTGCAGGACTGCACCATCTACACAGTTTCAGAACATCTGCTTATCTCTATCACTTATCCGTTGCCCATTTAATTTACATCCCAGCCTGAAGTCTTAACAGTCACCAGTCTTTCTTTTGGGCATGACAGCAACATAGCTGTTTCGCTGACACCTTTGAAAGAATCAATTTTTTGCTTTTCTCAGTTCCTTACAGGAAACATTCAAGTTTGTTCCAGACTGTGTGTCAGAACATGTATGTGCAATGATGCTATGTAGCTGCATTGTTTATATTCTACCCTAAAAGCTATTTTTATGTTGCATTTCTTTCTTTTTTGATAGTCCAGCTCCACAGTGAGAACATATCAAAACAGTAAGTCGAAAGTGACCATGAGCCCTGGCTTTAGCTCCCAGTGGAATAGCAGCCAACCTGCTTGGAATACCTACACCTTTCCAAGAGCAAGCTTGCACTACCAGTCTCATGCTAGCTACACCTACTGTGCTGGACATCCTGCTGTAAGTAATTAAAACCTTTTCTGCAGCTATCTGAATGAGCTGTATGGTTCCCTGGGAGGTGGAGGCGCTCAGGGGCTGAAAGTTTAGCACACTTCTCCAGTGCTCTTTGTGTCCCATGGCAGTCAGGACAGGTCATTTGTTCTAACGGTAACTCTAGAAAATATTAGAATGAATCTAAGATGTATCTAAGACGTAAGAAAATTTGGAAGTTTTATGGCTCAGTAGAAATACATGTATTTTTGTACATTTAGCAATCCTTCTCCCCTCATGAAATTGTTGTGGGCCTGGGTCAGGGATGTGGACTGGGAAGCAGTATTATTGACAGCTGCTTTTCTGTTTCTAGTGAGTCTGTTAGATGAATGAATTATTCTTTCTATTTCAGAGATTTAAAATTGTAAGGAAGGCATCTCTTCTCATCATTAGATTTGTTAATATTCACTACTTTATCATTAATGTGATCAGTAGTGAACATGAAATCTTGTTGCTAAGCAAAGACCTCTGGTGTTCTGAAATTTGCATGAACTAGTGGCCAAAAAGAATGGGGAGGGGAGCTCACGGTTGTTGTGTGTTTTAATTTGACAACCATGAAAGGGTCACAGCTGAAGGCTGATGGTGCGTTTTGTCATATTGGTGTAGCAGACTGCTTATAGCAGAGCCTTTTCATTCTTTTAGTTTCTGATTTTCAAAGACTCTGAGTTAACTGGGGAAGACCTCATTAGTGTAAGCAATCTTCCTTTTTTCCCACTCTACACTTTGTTATTTTAATGTTTAGATTTGAACTTAGCTTTGGATATTGTTAGAACTTCTTAAAACATATACTATCTTAACATCCTGTCATGTGTATGTAATGAAGTTGTGCCATCCTATAGTGAATTCCAGTAGGAAAATAGGGGAGGGTGCAGCTTTTACTACAGAGAGGAAATTGTGCTATACAATCTTATTGCAAGATCTCTGTGATTTGATTTGATTTGATTTGATTTAGATCTGCTATCTTACCTGCCACCAGACTTTTCACCAAAAGTTTGGGTTAGGAATTGTCTCAAGCATTAACATGGTAATTGAAATAAAGGAGGGGAATAAATTTTAAAATCTTATCTGTTTTCTAAGGTGGTGAGATCTCAGAATGAATGAAACATCTATATGGATTTTGCTGTTTGCTCAATTCCATTATGGTGTCATTGACAACAATAAAAACTGTTGAGAAGGAGAAAAAGTTATTTGGCATTGGAGAGACACAGATATTTTCCTTGTTTAGAATGATGGCTCAAAAAGAGTCCCTCGTACATCTTAATTTAACTTATGGGTATACAAATCATTAACACTCCTTACATTTGATCATTTAAAATAAACACTACCCTCTCTGTGAGTCAAGCTTTGACTCTACTAAGCAAAAGAGCATACATGAAGAATGCTATACTTTCTTATAAGATGGTTTAAAAATGGAGACATCTTTGTACCCTTATGAATGAAAATGTCAGTCAAGGTGTAAGAGTCTTTTTTAGGCTAATTCCACAGTTCCTCTTTCCTTTGTTTAGACTAAAGTTGATGGTACCTCAACTAGAATTGCTTTATCTGTACAATATTTGTTTTCATTGAACACTTTAATATGTAGTCATTGGAAACGACACTCAATCTGGAAGTTGATTTAGTTGATTGCTGGAATGCAGAGATTTCAGAATAGCCAGCATTGCACAAATTTTTGCGCAGATGAGAAATGCCAAAACCAAGTAGATAAGTACAAGATAAATAACTAAATTGTTCGATTAGTCCTGCCCTCAGTGTTCCTGGGTTCAGTGCTTTAGAAAACGGCGCATTTCTTGGCATCTGCTCATCTGAGGAGCTCTGCTGCAGCACTACTCAGCAGATGACTGGATTGATATCCTAGGCTTATGGTAAGAGGCTGTAACACGTTAGCTGTCATTGCAGTGCCTACCCCTGTGATCACATACTTCTTCCATATCTTCCCTACTTCTGTACACTCCAAGGGTGAGGCCATAAGCAGGGCCTGGGCAAAGCACTTCAGCAAGCTCAGCTCCCCTCTCCTGCAGCTTCAGATGAGGGTCAAGTTTACAAGAGAAAACAATGCCTTAATATTTTCTTGAATATCTGCTGCAGTGCATATGATAAATTAGAGTTAGTTTGATTGCTGTTTCTAGCTTAAATTTGTTTAATCTGAGCTCAAACCAACACTTCCATTACAAATGACAACAACAAAAGCTTGATACAGAGGAGCTCCTTTATTCATGAATCTTCCCAGTATAACATGCTTAACTGGATATCTACTATACCTCAGAGGATTTTATTTGCCCTCATCTGACACAGACTCACCAGAACAAGCTATAGGTTTCACTGCTACATGAAGCTGTTTCTGCAAAATCTCCCACATGCAATATGTCTAAAGATCGTTGTAGTTTCTTGACACTTTGGAGGTTAACAAACTTATGAGCGCTTTGCAAGTTCAAGGCAGACAAATGTCAAGGAGTTGAATCTGGCCTTGAAGTACTTAAAGATATTAGTCCCTGGAGAGAGAGCCAAGAGAAAAGCTTTGGATTTCTCTTCTGTTTGGAGAAAAGCTGTAGGAGACAAAAAAGTTTCACGTTAATTGGGCCAAATGTAACTAAAAAAAATAATCCCCTAATTCATCTTTTTTTCTAAATGAAAGAAAAAATATCATACAAAGTGCAGTGTTAAGAGACCCTTATGATTCTAGCTGGTCCTCAGAAACATGTCTGAGCCAAAGGTGGGGGTTTTATTTTATCTGAGAGCACATTCTCCATCTCTCTTCCATATTGCCACAATTGTTGATTAAAACAGTCTTTTCACCTTAGGAAAGAAAAGAACAGGAAGTTTATTTAAACAGAATAATTTTTCAGCTTTTGGAGTTATCTAAGAGGGGGAAAAAGACTGCATATCATCTCAGTTAATGGCGTAGTGCAGTTTTTGAACAAAAATGTTAATTTTTAGCTATACTGGGAAGCAGGATACTGTGTAGCATCTGTGTATGCTAATACGAGTGATCATTTGGTAGATGACCCTTAAAAAGTATATGATGACTTGTTTTTGATATTAGGGGCTAGAAATTCCTCTGGCATTCACTTGCAGAGGCTTGCAGCCAGAAAAATACAGCATGTAGTGCTCAGAATAGGAGGAGACAACTAGCCATCTAACATGCTTTTCTCTTGAACTTTCTTCACACAAGGAAGATAAAAAATAGTCAGAGTAATTCTGATTATTACCACTGGGCAAGATAGGAACAGTCCTTTGACCACTTTCTCATCTGTGCAGGTTTTCTAACCATGCTTTTTCCAGTGTCTCAAAGTCTCATAGTCTCACTTGTTTTCCCTTTCTCCATATTTTGCTGGAAGAATGAGAGAATTTCAGCAGATCTTAGGAAATCTTATCCATTGAATTAACTGTAACAAATGACTACTTAGATCATGCTGTGATTTTAATGAAGTACATGGGGAAAGCGGGCAAACAAAACACAGATTTCATCTGCTTTTGACTATTTCAAGCGAAATTGGAAGGGATTCTCTTATGCCTTTCTTGAATATTCATATAGCAGTCACAAATATCTGCTATGCTCACTTACACAGAAGTCAGCCCTTACTTATGAAGGAATTTGGCAATGTTATACTCTGATGAAGCACACAGTACTGTTGCAGACTTGAGTTACCCTGCAAGGCTTGAAATCTTTGTTGTAGGCCCATGGGATGATGAATTTAGTTTCATGTATTAATTTCTTCATGTGCATACATCTCTGCAGCATATGTGATGTCTTTGCGTTCCTTATCTAGATATGCAACTCAGCATATGTAAGACTTTCCACTAGAACCTATTCTGCACTCTAATGGGATTTGGTCATGCTCCACTAGATCAGTGACAGCCTTCAAAGCATGATCGGTTAAATCTGTAAAGTTATTATTTGGAGCTCTACAGATAATGTTTACAAGCTGTTACATCTGAGATGTCATATGTGGATCAGACAATCAGTTTGCTTAGCAGTACTTCTGTCCCTATTCCAACAGTCTGTCCCCAGACTTCTTTCTGCTAACTTCTTTAAATACATGATTGCTTCTGAAATTATGCTGTAAGCAGGAATGTGCAAAGCAGAATTAAGAAAAAAAAAAAAAAGTGATGAGGAGCACTATGAGACGCCACTGACCTTCTTTCGCTCACTTCTCTGAGCCCTAGTAGGATCTCAAATCTTTAATCTTAGTAATCTTAAGACACAGTAGAAGGAGCTATAGCTCCCTTTACACTTTCCCACTGACAATCCTGGGACAGAAAAGAAGCAAGGCTGTCACCCTGGGCAACACTAATGGAAGGTCCTACTTACTGTCAGCATGATTATGCAGAGTCCATTGGAAAAATATCCAGTGTCAGGTAGGTAACCCTCATTGCTGATGATAGAACTGCGGGACTGCAATATTGCACAGCTATAATGCTTTATGTAAACTGACTGTTTTGATCATTACCACACAAATTGGATTAACATCTGTACTGAGCTCTCAATCACTGCCTCTTTTAACAACTTATTTTGTATACATTTATAAAATTAGAAAACCTGCTATTTTTATGTAATTAGATAATACAATGTTTAAGGACTACCCGGGAATGTGAGATGCAATTATTAATTTGTACATGTACATAAAATGGCTTAATTATTAGTTTGTATATATATATTTATGTACACAGATCAAGTTTTTGGCTAAAATCCTTGGCAGAATAACATAGGAAGGTTCTTAATGCTGGGCTGGTCTTAGGTGTCAATCTCTAGTCTTTCGATGTGATCCTGTCATCTGAAATGTAAAACCAGTTAGGGAACACATTCTTGTAAGGATAATATACTACTCAAAATTGATACTATAGCACAGAAATAAGTCTGGCAGAAGCAATATACTCATACATGCCAAATTCTTCAGACAGACCACAAATTATGTGACCATACTATATGGTACAATGACAATGTCTTAAGAAGCAACTTTCCTTAAATCCGGGGAGTGTTAAATATGCATAGCATGGGTGTCCTATTCAAAACAGACCTTTATTTCTCTAGAAATATAAGTAGAACAGTTCAACACTTTTTATATCAGGATCTTTCCAGTGAGTAATTCTATTGCATCTCTTTTTAAAAAATGACACAATGCTAAGAGTTAAATGCTTATGCAGTATAATACTGTCCTCTATCATCACTAATTTTCAAGATATCTGTTTAAACAGAAGCTGTCACTTTCTGATCTGGCTTGAGCCTCCTGCCTGATTCATTTTGTAATGTCACGAACAGTGGATTGTGGATTCATGGAATAGAGCCAGTCTGATTAGAGATGAAGAAACTTGCTTTTACACACACACATCCTTATAATCAGCAATGATAGGAAAAGAAACAAATAGTACAGTAGGCATGAATTGGAAATGTCTCTCTAAGAACCTCTCAATTTCACTTTAAGTTCTGAAATCTCAGTTTTCTCTGTCCTTAAAAGTTAACCCATTCTTACCTTCAAGGGCCTTTCATGTGAGATTGATCCCTACCACTCTGCAGCCAGTATTTCTTTAGTGCCACTGGCTGTTGTCATTGTAATAACCACAGGTAGATTGAAATGAAAGTGGGTGCACTGTTGAAGGTCACTGCTGAAAGGTCTGCTACATGATGCTTTGGTCACAGTTTTTCAGTATATAAAGTGTAAAGGATGTGTTTTGATCCTCCAAAGATGGTGATCACTTTTCAGAGCTGTTTGCCCCAGCTTCAGAAGCCCATTAGTAATCTGGGGAAAGCTCAAATGTGGGCTGAGGAGAGGCAGGAAAGAGAGTTCCCACCCAGGAGAATAAAAAAAAGGTTTATCACCAGAAGCTATTTTTTGTAATTGCTGATATGTTCCTTATGAAATACTGCAAGAAGTGAGAGAGCGAATGAAAGAGGCAGTCATTAAAGTGAGAATGAACAGGATGACATCTCCATTGCTGGGTGTCAGTTATGGTATAGGAGAAAAGCTGTGCCAGGTAGGAGGAAAGTAAATGAAGAATTGTGAAGAAAGATTTGACAAGATGTTGTAGCTATCAGGTGCAATGAGTAGCTTAGTGATCAATTGCAAATCCATATGCTAACTGCTGACATCAATTATTTATTCTGTTTATCTACTACCTCCATCTACAGGAACAGAACCTCAAAAACATGAACTTATTAGG
>VYZX01023096.1:7073-22642 GCA_013401335.1 Brachypteracias leptosomus | reverse complement strand
TAAAGTTAATATTTTTATTAAAAACAAAAGTGTACACCTTGTGATTTTGTTAGCAGTATCTTCTATCAGATTTTTTTTTTTCTCCCTTCCTGCGTACAAAGCTGTGAAAACTTCTTCACACACAGCATTAAGATTCAACCTTTTGTTACAGCACTAGTTCAACAGACATTACATTATAGTGACTCCCAAAGACCTACCTTTAGTCTGGCTGATTAAAGTTCTGAGCTCCCAACTCCGCGGGGACGAGCCACTTGAATCTCCTTTTGGATATGATGGTTCTAGAGAAATAATATTCTGAGCTTAAAAGTGGCTTTATGTCATATTCTTATTATGTCACTATATTCAGCAGAAGCTGAGATCTTTCGTATCAGAACCAATACACCCTACAAGTGTATGAGGCAACCATATAGCACTGTATCCACTTGAATTCAAGAATTACTTGTCTTTTGAAAACAGATTATGAAAGCTATTCTGAAATAGGATTTAATATATACAGGAAGAGAGACCTCCTTCCACAACTGAGAGAAGCACTTCAACTGAGGGCACACAGAATCAAATATGTAAGAAATCTGTAGGAAAACAATTTTCTAAGGTTCCTTAGAAAAACAACTGTATTGATTCTAAACTAAGCCAGTTTCCTATTCATACAGATACAAAAAAAAAGGGAATGAGGCAGAAAATATTTTCAACATCTGCTTAAAAGCACAAAACGAAAAGAAATCTCCCACATCTCTTCATATAAATTTTTAAGGCATTTCTTTCTTTGAAATCCACTTCATTTTGCAGGATGACCAAAACACCAACTCTACTTCACTTGCAATTTTGTACTTCATTTTAATTTGCACAGAACACATTATTTTAACAATCAATGTTTCAAGGTATTTGTTGTAATAATACCACATACAGAGGGGCTGGGGAAACCTAAAGGAGCCTGGACCAGGACATCAAGTCACACACTCTGTTCCTTCTTCCAGGATTCAAAATAACAGCGAGTAAGATGAGTATTGCAGTGGTAGTTAAAGAACTGGATAGAAAACTCTTTGCTGTCCTGTCAGGTCCAGTTCATACCTCATTAACTTTGAAATTTACTATCAAATGGGGTATAGAATTCAGAAATCATGTAACTCATTTCATTTTGAAATGAACTTGAAATGAAACTTAGGAAGACACCAAGAAACTCCTAGGTACAATTCAGAAACAATATGAAAGGCAAGAGAATAGTGGATATGTCTGAAAACAGAAGAACATACTCTGACAATATAAGCCTAAAAGTTAAAAATCTAAGATTTTTGAATGGGAAAAGATGAAAAAAAATTTGGAAAGGGTAAGAACTGGTAACAGAGAGAAATATATTAATGACATAAATCATCTGCACATCCAGGTCACAATCTGTTACTGTGACAATCACCTTCTCGCTCTTCAGTGGGACTGGAGTGACGACTAAGGGATCTGAACTGCAACTCAGCTGCTATTGAAGCCAGTCGATCATTTTCAGGGACACTGGAACCCCTGTTGAAAAGAGTCATTGTACTAATTAACTTAGCATTGCACTAAATAACTCCTAGTGACAATCTAACTGCAGTTTTAAAGAGAAAGAATCTCTGAAGCCTCGGACATGAATCACGAAAGTAACATGAAAGAAAAACTGATGCTGGGAATTAAATTGAAACCCCTTTCTATGCTACTTTTTCCCCCCAAATGGAGACTTTTTACATAATTTTTAGTTATGCAAATCTATGAAAAAACCCTAAGCTTCAAAAGCATAAACTACTCGAAACTTGCACATAACAACAGAATCCAACTTAATGACTTGTAATATTGAACTAAAATAGCTGCTGCAGGATGCAGCTGGTGCCAGGTTTGGATGTACAATCAGAAGTGATTCAGCTGCATGATAATGGGAGCCACATTATCAGATGAAGGGTATCAACTGAATTCATATGCTCCTAGTGTGCTGCTGCAAATACAGTCATAGTCCACAGTCACTAGGTCAAAATCAGTGGGAAGAGCCACGAGCCAGCTGACAAGGAAGGACAGTGCCAAATGACAGCAGCTTAACTGCTTGGAGGCCCTAGCTGCTCCAGACAGCACAGAGTTGAATTAGGTACCTCAGAGTAAGAGCCAGATGAATAAGCACGCTCAACAGAAAGGGAAACAATACTGAGAGAAATGAGTCTTCGATCCTTAAATCTTCAGGAACCTTTCTCTAGCCCAAGGTATTGATCAATCCACCCATGCTTGAGAGCCATCACTTCCTCGTGAAAGTCCTTCTACAATCACTCCCTTTTGGACAAGGCTCCCTTTCAATTTTTAAAGCACGGTAACAAAGACCTGTGACTGATGCCTCCTTTAACATAATGCTTTAGAGGTATAAGCTAAACATCACTGGAAAGCAGGGAACATTGTTAAATCCTTCGCTGAAAGCTAACAACTACAAAAAGATGAAAGATACCTGGCAGCACAAAGTGCACACACCTATGAGGGGACTTCCCTACAACCCTGAAGTTGCTTCTGAATTGTATCCATTTATTACCTAATAATAGTAAAAAAGACAAAGAAAAGACACAATCTTCAATCTTGAGAACAGAAGTCAAAACCCAAGACACTTATTATCATGCAAATGTTCTCAAGAGGATGTTTGCTTTGCAATCCCTACTACTTCAAACTAGATCTTCAACTTTGAGGAGGAACTAAAACTGAACTAGTGAAAATCCTCAGTACTCTTCCAGAAGTTGAGGTTTTAACCAGCAAGAAGGCTGAGGTTACTCTCAGCACATACAGGGCAACAATTCTAGATGCACAAAGAGCTCAAAAAAACAAGCAAAGCTAAACCACCTCTAAAGTGAGACAGTAGTTGAACAGAGGACCTGAAGTATCATAGCTTTGAATGCAGAAGTCTAAAATTTTAGGCCCATCTTAGCCACCCAGATCTTATATTATTTGTGTCCAGAAAGACTGAGTATATGTTGTTAGGCAAAGAAATAGAATAAAAGAGATGAAGAATTGCTAAATTTCTACTCCAGACCTGGATAAATATAAAATGATGAATAATAATCCATCAGAAAGCTCAATGCAAATAACCAGATATTGTTGCTTTGGATTTAACTTTCTAGTTATATTAAACTTAGGGTTTTTTAAAAAAAAAAACTTCAATAGAACTACGGTGGCATTTGTGCACCTCGCACTGCCTAGTACAACTGATGTTATCAAGTTTCTACACTCCGGTTCCTACACTCAACTTTTAATAGATATTTTATGCCCACAATCACATCACAAATGTCTAAGGAGTTTCTGGAAAGGGTACAAAATTCCTGTTTCTTTATTATTCCAGCAGCTGAACTCCACACTTCCTGCATACAAAACACTTTCTGGATCCAACAGATTCCATTTCTCTTTTGAGGCACAAATAAATGAAATCCATAATTGAGACTGCAATCTGTTAAAATCTGTAACTTTCTTTTAACTATATTAAACCCAGAAATTTGCTATCAATATATTTCATTGTAATATTTTGCCTTCCTCAATAACAAAATCCCTAAAATATCCCAACAGCCTCCAAAACTCTGTCTTTGCTTTAATATTTTTTTTCTTCGAATTTTTCCTAGGTAATACAGGTGGTTAAATAATGCTACTAAAAAATCCAGGAGTGCATTAAAAAACAATAAATCATGGAATATTTTCTTAACAACCATCAAAGTAAAAACTGCAAGCTGTAGCAAAAACACAAGTCTTTGAAAAATAGGCATACGCAATTCTACTAAACTGCTGCATCCATATGAACTTCCACATTACAATCCACGGAAGCATTATGCATTTGATTGCAACTATTAAGTAGAATTTTCATTTCTTTTCTTCCTAACAACCACCTTCTTGAATTAGAAGAAACTGTCAAAATGCCAACCTTCACACTTGCATCAATATTTGTGTAGGAAACACGTGCAGAAAACATTAAAAGAATATACCACTGTGTTCAGATGTGTGAAATTATATACATGACAGTCACATTGAGTGGTATAAAATCACAACAAAGCCTACAAATATTAAAAACTAGCCTCCTACCTTCCTCTTGAAAAATTAACTAACTTCAAAGACATGCCTTGGCTCAAAGTGCCATACATATTCTAGAAAAAAATCCCCTTCATGTTATGTACTAATTATCAAACAAGTTCTGCATTTTCAAAATCATAAATACTATTTAACTATCACCCTGTCAGCTTATAAAGCTGACAGAAGCTCTCAGTGAAAATTCTCTAGACTGTTACTTACTTGAAAAGGGATTTTCAAGTGCCCAGTGCTGCAGACTACTGCCTACTCTGTCTTTTTCAACAGGAGACTTAAGGCAGAAGCATGAAGGATATATAATAAATGCATGTAGGATGAATGACAAAAATTCAAGGCATATTTTCAACTGAAAAACAGGCCCAGACTCAAAAGCTGTATATCTAGAGGCTACTATAGGATGCAAGTCACATCTTACCATAAAAATAAAATGAAAAGACCTGCAGGAAAGATTTTTATATAGAAAGTGACAACTCACTTCCCACAACACCTTAACATATGCTCCTGCTGTGCATCTAGTAACAAATCTATAAACCATGACAGTTGCTGGCTAGCAACTGAAAATTTTTCATAAGAAAATAAATAATTCATAATCAAGTCATATGACCATGCATAATAAGTTCACTTTCATCACCATCAATCAGTTGTTCCTTCACTACCTGTTCTTTCTTTCCTCTAGGGCTGTGTGAAAGTCAGATTGTGAGATTCAAATGAAACTCTCATACAAGAGAGCTTTTAGTACTCTGCAACAGAAATAAGAATCCAATAAGCTTTTTATAATCCCTAAGACAGTATCATTATGTGAATAGCAGGATTTTCACAGTCAGAGGGGCAGGGGAAAAGAAAAAATTAAAAAATTCTAAAAAGAGTACATTTAGAGAACTTGGGAGACATGTCAATGGTCTATATGGGAAGAAGGAACACCAACACTCCAGGAGTGGTTCCTGTTACATATCCTGATACAGGAATTGTTTCTTTCACATTAAGCGGATTCTGCAGAACCCTAAGAAGCCAAAGTTGTAGCAGGAAATAAAAAAACACCCTTCTGAAATCTTATGTGTTTAAGTCAGTGTTTACCACTATACAGTATTTCAAAATATTTATGGCAGACAATAAAAACAACAAAACTGTTAGCTAACATTAAAAAAACCCCACCATATATATCTCAGGGCTTATTTGCATGTTACAGTCGTCTTAGTCCAAAGTGTTAGTTATCAATACTAATTATTTAGTAAAGTTATACCAATGAACTGACTGGCATATGTTAATTTCATGGACATATTTACTAAGCAGATCTGTAATCTACATCAGAACCGCATGCTTTAACTACCATTATTGTTCAGACATTTTAAATCTGACTGCGGTCTTACCTACTCCTGAAAGGTAAGATTTTGCTCAAGTTACACATGAATGAAGGAGCCAGTGGAAGACACGATGGGATGGAGAAGCACAGTGCAAATGATCTATTAGGATGCAAGTACACGGAGACAGTTACATGGGTGATGTAAGTAGAATGAGGCTGCTACGTCATGGAGCAGAACTACCTGGTGTCATTTGCACTGCTGACAGGTTTGGGCTGAGCTGCGTCGCTACCGACAGGAGCGGGGCGACTGACAGCAACACTGCAATGGTTCCGTGCATCACTCCGTGTGCTGTGGCAAGAAGAACAACTTCAGGAAACAGTTTTAAAAAAAAAAAAAGTATGGAGCTGAAAGTTTATTTTAAAAACGTAATTTTGACCCCTGTATAATGAGGCCTGATTTTAAAAGTTTTTCAAGTACATAAAGACTTTTATGAGGAATAATACTGGGTCTCAGAAGCATTGGGAGCTGTCTATACATGCAATAATAATAACAACTTTAAAAAAAAAAAATCTCCAAATCTTTAGGGTAGTACTAGTTTCTGCCAACAGCTAAGCAACTTTCAGAAACAAAAAAAGTGTAGAGTTTGACAATGCGCTGATCTTCTTGAAAAACAAGACCCTCTGTTTGTGTAAAAATATGCACAGCAAAGTTTATTTTGGAATTTTAAAAAACTTTTTCCAGTAATTCTTGTGTCAACTCTTTCAAATGGAAGTAAAACCATCCATTGCTTTAAGCTTCTTCACAGAGATAAGTAATGATGCAGAAATGCCACCATATTCCAGAATGCTACATTTTTAAGTCTTATCTATGCTAACCTACAGAAAGCACTATCATGGGCATGTATGTAGACATTCAAAGTGGGGAAGGAAATAAAAGTCTTGTTCATGAGCAGTTTTCACTGAATTAAACTAGTTACATTGAAACACTATTTTCAGGAAAGACAAAGGGGATAAGAACGACTTCAAACTGAGAAACCATGCACCAATAAAAACTGAAAAATAGAAGGGAGAAAAAGAAACTATGCTGTCCTTAAAAGCACACTGATAAAATTCAGATCACTAACATGTTAATTTTTTCTACCTGCTTTGCCCTCAACACAAAAGAAAAGCTGTTCCACTTACTGACAGCCAGCATAGGCAAGAGAGGATAAACCATTTTTTAACTCTGTACTAATGCTAAATACCTGAGGCCTTCAGGCGTGGGGATGATAAGATGTGGATTTGGTGGATCACTATGGCACCGAGGCACTTTTACAGGACGGGGACTGTTTCGATGAATAGCTGCAAACATAAAAAAGTAGTACATTTACTCAGATGTCAAAAAGCTGTTAGGGCTATTTCAAGACACAAAAGTAAAACAAATTCCTATGTTACAGAGTTAACTGTGAACTGACACCTATTTTTTTATCCTTTAAGAAAAATTCAAATTATTCCAATTTTAAACAAATCCATTATTAATATTATTCACACTGTTGTATCACATTACTTATCTATAAAATTATGGCAATTCTCCTGAGAAGTAAATCTAGCAATTGGAAAATGTGTACTTACTTCAGTAAACCTACACCTTCATTATTTCAACTTCACAGATTAAAAACAATTAGTTATCTTATTGCAAAATGAATATTAACAAACCAAATAATAATTAAAAAGCAAAAGGCTATTATGTTCCTCTTGCATTAGAATTAGTTTTGTCAGACAATAATAGAAAGCAAAATGAGCTGGGGAAAAAAAACATATATGATGGTTTTACTGATTCCAACACTCCCCCATGACAGTCTGCCCCAGGTAAGCAGTACAAAAGGACAGGGTCAAACCTAAATGGGTCATCATTGTCCTCATGCCTGGCTCATTCAATGCCCCTAAGAGTAGTCTGCAGTGTCTTCCCCTTCCCTCAACCCCTCCTTAATCAGCCACAAAAATATTGTGGCAGTCACATTGCAAGACTCATAACATGAGTCTGTACTTTCTGCCAGGCTGGGTTAACCCCAGCAAGCTGAGTCCCTGCTTTGTTTGCACTGTCAGGACAAGTAAAAGATGTTAGAGCCAGGAGTCAGTTGTCACCTTCAAATTCACAAGGACACTATCAGAAGACTGAACCTAACCCACTTGGGTGGACACAGGCTGTTTCACACAGGAAAAAGACAGGATAAAGCACCAGGAGACCCCCAGCTATGTGCCTACAGGCAGCAGCATGAACACAAGTAGATCCTCAGCTTTGAGAAAAGAGGTAAAGATCACAGTGGGTTTAAGTCCCTCAACATGGTATGCAAACAGAACTAGGAATTCTTACTTTTCTCCTCATCATGAGATAGAAAGGGGTATCTACAATATCTGAAACCAGGATAAAGTTTATGTTTACTTCTGTTTATTTCAAATGTATTGAAAGATTCAGCCCGCTGTTCAAGTCTGCACCACCCGCCTGTCACTCCTTTCCCATGTCTCTGAGCCAAAAGCTGTCAAGCAATAGTTTGTGTGATTTGCTGTGTCTGCAACAGCATTTAGAAGTTTTAGTACTTCAGGATCATCATGCTGGTGATTTACCTAAAATGGGCCTTTCTCTGAACAGTATCAAAAGTCAATGTATAGGTTTTACATCACAGTACAGAACTCGCCTAAAATTTATTTTAGACTACGCTTCTTTCCAAAGTATTGAACTGACTTTCATTGTGAAAGGTTTCTCAGATATAAGAGTTTCTCATCAAATTGAAACTCTCCTGAAATACTGAAAAGCCTCTTTTTGCCTGAGTCAAATTACCTTCCCTTCATGTCTTCTGCCATGAACCCTGTCCAGGAAGTGGGCATGAGGAGAAAGAAGAAGATGTGGTATTTTTAAAAGTTAAACCAGTCAATGGACTTGGGAGGAGGAAGGGAGAAATCATGCTGAGAAGGAGATGTGTCAAAGGGAACCACAACTGATGAAACATTCCTTTCTCAAGATAAACAATAAAATAAGTTCATTTCCTCTAAGGCCAAAGATATTTTTTACACCATGACAAATTTTGTGATATCAGAGAACTACTTCCCACATTTCTATTGACAAGCCCCCAGGTATAACTGCTCTATACCTCACTACCTATATGAGGTCCATCAGAAGTGTAAATATCTGCAGTGTCGGAATGAAATTCTGGGACAGGGATCTGTAACTGTCTCATTAAAGTTATAATCGCTTCACTACCCAACCTTTTAAAAAAAAAATCACAATCCTTCTCCAGAAGATCTGCAAGACTTCACAGGGATTCAAGGACAAAATCAGAGGAAAGCATCTGTAAAGTTTTCAAGTTTCTTGAGTAGAACCACCATGCATTTACCCTTTGTTAGATAGTAATGGTTTCATATCAACAATCATAAAAAGCTTAAAAATACTTTTATTGGTATTTCTAGCATTTTAAAACTACTTCAGAATCAAAATTCTGTAACAATAGCAGCAAAACTCCAGAACAAATGCCAGTATCTTCTGCCTTACCAAGGTACAAACCTGTAACAGGACTGTGAGGTTTTCCAATAACATGGCCAATGCACTCATTCATCAGAGCTTGTAAACTCTAGAAACGCCGAACAGAAAAAGTTTTGGTGTTTTATGTTACAAGAGAGTTGATAGTCATATGGTAAAACTCACAGTAATAAAATTACATTAGTTAAGTATAATCTGCCAAGGGAGCACCCCTGCATTCTATCAATTATATTGAACTTCTGGATTCACATTAGGGTTTTGACTCCATTGATTTATTTTTTTTTCAAGCTAGAAGTCTTAGTCTTGTCTTGTCTTTTGACCTAAGAACTGAACAATTATTTATCATAAAGTACATTTCATAATATAAATCTAGTGGCACGTAAAAATATGCATTGCTAAGAAAAAAATCAAACTTGCTGAAAAAGCTTCAAAACCTCCTCTCCCCATCCCAAGAAGAAACACACAAAGAAAATGGGTGGGAGTATGACAGCCTGAATCACAAGATTAAAGTGTACAGAATAACTAATATGAAGCACTGCATATTAAAAGTTAGCAAAACTTTCATGAACATGTGTTTAATATAGCCAATTCACTAAACTGGGGCTCAGACAACCTGAATCTAATTACAGAATCATAGAATCATTATGGTTGGAAAGGACCTTTAAGATCATCAAGTCCAACCTTCATCCCAACATCTCCCTAACCACTAGACCTTAGCCTCAAGTGCTACATCTACTCATTTTTTAAGCACCTTCCGGGATGGTGACTCCACCATCTCCCCGGGCAGCCTGTTCCAGTGCCTGACCACTCTCTCAGTAAAGAACTTCTTCNCCAGGTTATCCATAAAGATATTAAACAAGACAGGTCCCAAAACTGAGCCCTGAGGGATCTGCTTGTGACCAGTTGTCAACTGGATTTAACTCCATTCACCACCACTCTCTGGGCCCGGCCATCCATCCAGTTTCTAACCCAGCAAAGAGTCCACCTTTCTAAGCCATGAGCCTCCAGCTTCTCCAGCAGAATGCTGTGGGCAATGGTGTCAGATGTCTTACTGAAGTGCAGGTAGACAACATCCACTGCTTTTCCCTCATCCACTAGGTGGGTCACATGATCACAGAAGGCGATCAGGTTGGTTAAACAGGACTTGCCCTTCATGAACCCATGTCGGCTGGGCCTGATCCCCCTGTTGTCCTGCACTTGCTGTGTGATCACCCCTAAGATGAAGTGTTCCACTGTACACTATTTCTGGGTGTACTATTCACTTTGTCATTTGGACAAGTTATTACATCTTCCTCTGGTTCAATTTACTTGTCAGAACACCAGGAACAAAATGTATCTTCACAATAAAGAATCAGAATTATGTTCTTCAGTCAGTTGCTATGAAGGCTACTTCTATATACCAGTAAACCAGACTACCGAAAATTTCTTCCAGACATTCAGAAACTTAGTGAAGACCAGGAACTTGAAGCTGGATTAACCAAGAAAACATTTACCAAAAAAACAAAAAGGAGAAAAAAATAAAAAACATGTTTACTCCGTGATTGGCATATCTTATCAAACCAGATTGAGCTAGAATCTCAGCTTCAGATCTAGACTGTCCTTTTTCTATAACATCAGGTATTATTTCTGTAAGAGTTTAGGATTGACATGAACATTTCTATGTGAAAAGCTGTGACCTATGTTATACAGGTGTCAGATTACTCAAAATGGCTTCAAGTGATGCTCTCCAAAATTGAAATCCAGTTTAAGAAAGCAAAAGTTCAGAAATGCAGTTCGGGTTTTGGTTTCCTCCCTTTCTCTCTCACTTCATCAAAGCCTGACTTCACTCCATCTTAAATAACACTGGCTCTGAATTCTCTTCTCTGTACACATGGAACCTCCACCATAAAAACATCCTATTTGAAGAAGTGCCATGACATCTTCAATAATTATCACTCAACAGAAGCAAACTCATGCACAATTGCTTTTTAACTCTCCTTCAAGGTCACAACAAGGTTATCAATTCTGGTTTTGTACAAAACTACCAGTTTATAATGTCAAAGGTCACATTAGATTTTCTGAGCTTCTTTCCTCCTTAGAAGCTTCCCTTTAAATACTGAAGGGATCTTTCACAAGACAGTATCACTAAAATATACATTTATTATTCTTCAAAATACCGGGTGTTTTAGAAACTGTGTCAATGCAAACAAAGGGGCTACTTCCTAAACCCCTAATAGCTTCACATGTGTTTAGAAATAAACAACAAGCAGAAAACATTTATTCCATACCAAGAAGTCATCTTCTGGGAGAGCTGAAATAAATGCTGGCTCAATGGCTTGAAGAAAATCAAAACCTTGAGTTGCCCACCTATCTCAAAAAAAAAAGAAAAGACAGAAAATTAATTGCTCTTTGGCTAAAGCCATCATAAGAGTTTCAACAACATCCAAGAACAGTAAATGGAAGTTACTTATTTTTCCTCTGGAAAATATGATTGAAACTTTGTAAGAAAATTAAGTAATATATGAGGTGATTTAGTTGGTATTAACAACTTGCCTAGTTATATTTGTACAAAGCCTGACTTCAGCAAGGACGCTGCCAAATAAAGCGAGCAGGCCATGCTGCGTATCTCAACTTTTACAGGTGCTATCTTCAAGGAACAGTATCATCAGTTCACTCATGATATGTTAAACCAAACCACTGCATCCCCTGCCTATAAATTCTCCTTTCTGAAAAAAGATCAAAAGAGTACTAATGATTTCATAACTATCTGATCAGCAAAATTTGGGCATCACTGGTTTCAGAGCCTAGATTGGTGAAATAAAACAATTACGTAACTTGGCTACTGTGAGCTGTGTCTTCAGACACCTGCTCCCCCCACTGCCTCCTTTTAGACCTACTAGAAATAGCAGCTGCAACCTACAAAATACAAGTAGGATCATAAGGGTATCTTGAGTTAGAAGAGACCCACAAGAAGTGGGATCCAAGTTCAACTCCTGGCTCTACACAGCGCAACCTGAAAATTGTGTACCTAAGAGTGTTACCCAAATGCTTCTTGAATGCCAACAGGCCTGAGGCCATGACCGCTTCCCTGGGGAGCTTGTTCCAGTGCTTGACCACCCTTTTAGTGAAGAACTTTCCTAATATCCAATCTAAACTTCCCCTAATGCAGCTTTAAGTCATCTCCCTATGTCCAATCACCAGACACCAGAGAGATGAGACCAACACCTCCCACTCTGAACCTTTTCATAAGGAAGTTGTAGACAGCAATGAGGTCACCCCTCTGTCTCCTCTTCTCTTAAGATGAGCGAACCTAGTATTCTCAGCCACTCCTCATAAATCTTGTCTTCTAGTCCTTCCACCACCTTCTTTGTCCTCCTTTAGGCACTCTGTAATATTTTTTACATCCTTATATTGTGGAGCCCAAAGTGCACACAGTTCTTGAGGTGAGGCTGCAGCAGTGCTAAGTATGGTGGGACAATTGCTTCTTTCAACTGGTTAGCTATACTGTGCCTAATGCACCCAAGGATATTTTGCCACCATGGCATACTGTTGACTTACACAGAGCTTATCATCAACCAGAACCCCATGACCCCATTCTGTAAGGCTGTACTTCAGCCTCTTGGCCACCAACCTATACGTACATCCAGGATTACACCATCCCAGGTGCAAAATCTGGCATCTGTTCTTGATAAATTTCACAAGGTTGGTGATTGCCCAGCACTCATAATCTATAGAGGTCTCTCTGCAAGGCCGCTCTATCCTTGAGGGAACCAACAGCGCCTCCTAATTCAGTATTGCTGGCAAACAATTAGTATGTACTCATCTCCTGTGTCCAGATTACTTGATAAAAACATTGAAAAGAACTGGACCTAAAGTTGAGCCCTAGGGAACATCCTAGTGACTGGCCACCAGGCAAATGTTACCCCATTTACTCCAACTGGGCCATACTCTAGATGTTTTCAGAAAGGATTAATAGAAAGACTTCTACAGAAGGCTAAAGCTTCCATATGTACATAATTTCTGCAACTGGCACAAAATAATACTGCTTTCTCTGTACAATACCCAGAAATGACTGTTGCATATTCTGCAATCTTTATTGACTCCAATCACATAGCACTTTTGAACCAACCTAATGACCTCTATCTAAAGTCTTTTAATTGTCTTGGTCCAACAATTTCCACACTTTCTTCCCATTTTCCGTCAGCTAACATGAAGAAAAATGTTTCACAACATCTTCTGCTAAGCAGCTGGAGTCTTCATTTGGCTTTATGCATTTACTATTCAAATTACTTTCAAATTTTAAGAGCCAGAAACATCAACAGTTTGGAAAAATTACTTCTAAACAATAAAGCATTATTTAGAGTGTGAAAAGCCCTGCATGGTATTTAAAGACAAACTACTGTGGCAGTAACAAGTTGGCTGTTACCTGGGTCGGGTGCCTCGGCCACTCTCACATTTTGTTAGCACATAATTCATCCATTTTCTGGCAAAGTTGATATACTTGTCCCCAATTTTCTGCCTGAATTCTCCAGACATCAGACGAACAACTTCTTTGTGGTACTGTAAGAAACTTAAGATTACTTTTCATGTATTAATAAGAATAAAAACATCATTTGCAATATCCACAGGAGTATTTGCAGGCTAACAAAACTCTATAGTACAGTAACAGTCACATCCTACTCTTAAGAGTATGCAAGCAGTTGTGTATTTATAGAAAAAAAATAAAAAAGGATATGATATAAAATAAGTTATAGTGAGAGGCAGCACTTGACCCATACTGCTTTCTTGGGTGTATATGGGCATGTACTGATGTTTAACAGTGTACACATCATTTAAGAAACATCCTACATAAATGCTCAGTTCTGTAATCAGAGACTGAACTGCAAAGTAGTGTTTATTTTTAGCTATATTTCAGGTAATATCAGGGGATAAAGGAGTTATATATGTACATTAAAAAAATTAAACAGAAACATCAGTTATTTTTTAGAAGACTATCTTTAGAAGTATGTTAGGATATGATCAATCTTAAAAAAATTTTACAAAGCTTCCAGGAATCAAATAGTGACACAGTATACTAAAAGCATCTGAACATGACATTTCCTCATCAGCACTCTAAGGCAGGCATTCAAAAGCTGTATTCACTGCATAAAGAGCCACCATAAACTTTGAAAGAATGGCTCATGTTACAGTATTATGCTACTCTAGGCTTAAAAATTGTGAGAAGCCAAGTTACACAATGACATTCAATATCAAAGGGTATTTTTGATTTCATAAAAAAATGCTGCCAAGTAGCAGAGTCTACAAGACTACGCCTGAGTTCATCAAGTTCTTTTTAGAGTTCCAGGCACTGCTAATTGGAATCTGAATTTAATAGATCTGCTCTTTTTCAATCACGTTCACATAAGATTTCTGTGTCAACACATACTTTTTTATGATGTTCTGCTAGAATTCTTCTTATTTGCACAGGGTTATAGTTATCTTATTTGCACCAACACAAAAACAGAAATTTCAACTGGTTCTTCCCAAAACTACCAGACAAATGTGTCATTAAGTTTGTTTCCTTACCTCAAACCCAAAATTATAACTCTGAATCATAGCTTCCCGGTAGTATTGCTGCAAAGTGGCAGATTCAGATTCATCAACTTCAGCATCAAAATCAGATGTGAACATGTGATCAACTCTATCAATAGCACTGCTTATCTTATTGCATAGCTGTAATGCATCGTTCTGAATAACAACAACAAAAAGGGATGGGGGTGAATAAAATTATTATTTGTATTTTACAGTTGACAAGACTAAGGAAAACATGAATCTACAATTCTATTATTTTAAATGGAAGTGTACTTTAATGCCATCACAATTCATTCAGTCTTGGAAAAACAAACACTTCCCAGCAGTTGCACTAAGCAAGTCTTACAATTCATTTTGCTTGCTTGAGTGGGATTAACTTTAAAAACAAAGACAATGGAGTAGGGGGAACACAACCGAAAAACAAACAAAAAACCCAACCAAAACGAGAGAGACAAGAGAAGAGAAAATTAGTTTTACTATCTCTAGCGTGACCAAGCCTTTTGTTGTATTTTCACCCTGGTATGGGGATACACCTTCTCTTGAACTCAGGGGCAAATGAAGGGACCTGATATTGCAACTTCAATCTAACAAATCTTTGCTTTTCTGGGTCCTCAAAAAAAACAACCAAACAACAACAACAAAGAACGAAACAAAACATCAAAGAAAACCCAACAAAAAGCCAGCACAACAACAAAAAAACCTACATCAAAACAAAAAAAGAGACCTACCTACTTTTAAATCACAAAGCAGCCATCTTCTCCAAAAATGGGAAAAAAGTTGTTTCACACAGATCATGGACTTTGACAGAATTTATTTTTATTAAATCACTCTTTTAATTCAATAGTGTTCTCATAAAAAATTGTGTTTATTCTGTTGCTATTTATATTTCTATTGCATTGTGGACTACTCTTCCCCTTACCCAGTGCAAAAATAATTACACCACTATTGCTCAAAAATACACTCACAAATCCTTTGCAAAATCAGAATGAAAATTGTACTGCAAGTCCATAGAGGTTGCATAAATTACAATTGCAGAATATGTCATCAGCACTGCAATCAAGTCTTCTTACAAGTTTTTACTTATCAGTGAGCAAAACACAATCAATTTTGACTGAGATACTTTTTGAAACCTGATTACCTTGA
>VYZX01023095.1:53921-76167 GCA_013401335.1 Brachypteracias leptosomus | reverse complement strand
CCTCCCTGGGCAGCCTGTTCCAGTGTCCTGTTATTGTTTAACTCCTTACTGCATTTCTTCACTAGGAAATTAAAGCCCCCAAAAAGCTGCCAAAACTTGCTGATAAGTTTGGTCCTTAATTACAATATCTGTTCAAAATTCTGTAGGTTTTCTTACACAAGGTTTTCTTGCATGACAGCTGAAACTATGTTATTATAAACCCACATGGCTTTAGTTCCTGGATGAAAAGTCATTGAAGTGCATGCCTCACTCTGTATGAGCGGGTGAGACAAGAGATGTTCATAGAGCCGGGAGGAAAACTGTCCAACCAAAAGACTTTTTACCATTTGTAATTTTCTTCTATTTTGCTTCTTGCCTTAATAACTTTTCTGCATAATTAAGTAGTATTTTGAACAATAGTAAATCCAGTATGGAACCTCAAGGTAATCGGCTACTAATATCTTTATTACTATGGATAACTGCCCATTTACTCTTAACTCTAGTAGTCTAAAGTCATCATGTAATTTGAAACAGGATTTTTCTAGTTGGGAAGGGTAAGTACTGACCTATCAAGGCTGTACTGTAGGACACACTTCATGTTCATTGGTTCATTTTTCTGTATTGAAATTTAACAGCTGTGCACATTTATGACAGGCAAAATAGTGGGTGTTGTTCTATCCCATTCTTGACCCAGCTAAGATTTGTCTTGGAGAAGAGATTACAAGCCTTGACAAACTACTGCATAAAACAGCTGTGCAGCTGGAGAGTTTTTCTTATCTGCTTTAACTTCCAGATTCCACAGAGTTAACTGATAACATTTTCCTCACTTATGTGTAACTTCTCTGGAGCTAGGGTTTTGTTCTGTGAACATTAACATTGTTTGTACTGAAGATTGTATTTGCACAGAATCTAAACATGTGGCTCTGCCATCAGGATCTGTAGACTTTTATGTATTATTTCTTAAACACTTCAACACACTGTAAAAGTGTAGGTATGCTTTTAGAGTTCAGTGTAATACCAAACATCTATATTACATTGTACAACTTGTAGTAACTTTCTTAATATTTTTGCAAGAACCTGGTTATTTTAACTATATCTAATATGTTCAGTTAATAAAACTGCTAGCAAAAAAAAGAATATGCTTACTAGGAAAAACATCTATTGAAAAGCTTCAGAAAGCAGCAGCAGAAGTGTAAGGTCAAGCATTCATATACAGATATTCTTAAAAATCTGGCATTAAAAAGTCTTTGGATGTACTTGTAGATGTCTGGATAGAAAGTCAAAAAGAGTTTGCTTAATGACTTGAAAAATGTCTCTTAACTTTGAGCCTGTGGTTACCATAGATGTGAAATAAATTCAACTTTGTTAAAATTTTCAAAGGGTATTTACCATTCAGTATGAGCAAACATTTTTATGTGGGTTAGGGTAGAAGGCCTGATGCTGTCCCAGTTGAAGTTATGAAAACCCTACCAGCTCAATGGGAGTTATATGGGCCTCTGTGTAAATCTGAGTGAACTCTGCTCAAAAACCAACAGGAGAATATATTCTAGTTTCTACTTTTAAAGACTAGTCAGGATGAACTGGGAGGACTTTAACTGTCCCATCTGTTCTTATCTGTAAAGATAGTCACTGTATTTGTTATAAGCATCTAAGGGAACATGGGATCAACCTATAGAAAACAAACACTGAGACACGGTGATTTCTTGATTGCTATGTAAATTACTGCTGATATCTAAATTGCCTATTTAATACTTTGTTTAGCAAATGATATTTCCTTCCTCAATGCAAAGCACTTCAAATATGTTTTTATTACTACCAGGAGTCTTTTTGTGTCCATCTTCAGCCTTTTCTAGTAGTAAGCATATTATTTACAAATATACAACAATTCTAAATCTGTCCTTACTTTTTTTTTTTCCTTAATTCAAGCCATTACCAAAAAACATGGTGTCAAGACTATGTGAATCCAAAAAGGTGTGTGCCGCAGCTGATATGCAACTCCAGGTATGTTGTTTGCATTCTAGTCTCTACTCTCTATCCAGAACTTAAAGAACATATTTTCATTCTTACAATTTTACTAAATTTTTATATTAATGCAGAAAAATTATGTAACTACATGCAAGTTAGTGAAAATTAATTCATTTTTATATTAATTTTCATGTTTGTTTTTGTGAACATGTTCTGTGCTGTCTGCTTAAAGCTAAATGTCAAAATCTGTTGGAAAATACTGTGGAAACCATAGCTTTTGAAAATGGTTGGATTATCACAGTTCCCACATGTCATTTAAGATTGAGTTCTTAAATTATCAGAATCACTTAAGGAGAACTTGCAGTAGACAAAATATCACATACCTTTGGATTGTTAAAGTGTAGCAGGACTGAGAGATACAGGCCACCTTAGTAAAATCAAACCAGCTTGTTTATTTACTAGAGTGTGATTTGAGCTCTTTGTCTTCTGCATCTCCACTATGAAGGTGGCAGCTTGTAACTGCCATCAGAATTGGTGGCTGTAAGACTTCTCTGTCACAGTGTGAGGAGCAGTAATTAAATTCATAAATCTTTATTTTCTGTGGGTAGAGGTGATTGATCAGTCATTCCCATAAACAAACTATCAGTGTTGCTTTTCTTCAAAGGAAGTAAAGGGAATTGGGGCTCTATCTAAAATGGTAATGGTTGGACTTGATGATCTTAGAGGTCTTTTCCAACCATGGCTATTCTGTGATTTAAGTTTTTCCAGTCCTACAACAGCAGTTCTTAGACGTGAACAGTAGAGTTAGCATCCAGCCAAGTTTTTTTACAGCAAGAGTTTGGCTGCATTTAGTATACTACAAGCTTCTGCTGTGTGATTTTTGTGATGTCGTTTTCTTTGTTTCTACTTAAGACAGAAGCATAGAATTCTTCTTTTTACAGTGACTTAGTGTTTAGGTGAGATAACTCTGCTAGTACCTTCATAAAGGGTAGTAATTTTTTAGATGTGGAAAGAAACTAATTTAAAGCTCAGATCTTTGTAATTCTTCACTTTGAAAAGCACCCAAATGATTGCAACCCTGTCTACAAATAGGAGTTGCACTGGTTAACTGGATTTGATTTAAAAGAAAAACTTAGTTAAATATTTGCAGTTTGCCCTGTGCAGTTAATTATAGTGATTTAAAACTAATCAGAATACTGGAGCGTGTACCTGTAAATGTATACATGTCAGTTACACTGATCAAAACCAGACTTAAGACTGCTTTCAATGTATACATATATTTTTAATTAGTTAAACATAATGGATTTTTTAAACATAACGGATTTTTTAATTGTGCTTTCAGTGCAGTGCTGACTGTCAGTGGCCAGTGTTGGCTGTGCAGGTGTGAACAAGGAGGGTGTTACCTGGGACTATACCCCTATGACATGGAAATAACTGCACCCTCTCTACAAGTCTGCTTTTGAAATACACAGTGCTCTGAAAGGTTCTCATTTAGGGATAGCTGAGAATCCAGAAAGAATATGGGCAAGAATATGATTTGTTCGTATAGGAGGTTTTTTGGGAAAAAAAATCCAACAATTGTGGATTGGAATAAAATTTATAATGAGAATGCTTAGTGGTGGACCTCTGTTCATGAAGTCCACCAACACAGAATAATTTGCCAATGTACAGACTAGTAACCACCAAAGTGGTGATCAGGTGCTTTCACATGCGCACATTCTTTTCTGGTGTGTCAGATCTATATACAGTCTGAGAGATTTCCTTTCAACTTTCAATATGTATTTGCTGTAATCTCGTCAAGTTTTGAGAACAAATTGACAGAATGGGAATTAAATGGGCTTGGATACCAAGAACACTTTAAATCACATATGTATTAACAAGTGACATGGCCTCCCTGTCCTGTGACAGGGGAGATGGTGTGCTCAAGAAGTCAAGGAGGGATCATTGCATCAGTCCCATGGGGTGGGCTGTGCAGTCCCCCTGCCAGTGTTGGCCCTCAGCTGCTCCTGCAGTCTCTTTAGAATCTGTTCCAGAATGATTGCGGACTGTAGCTTTAGAACTGGGAGAGAACACCCACTTCTAGTGGGCTCAGATCCTTGTGAGTGCTTAATGATTGACTGATGCTGGCAACGATGCAGTGATTAAACAGGCTGCTTGCCCTCAAATTACTCTTGTGTAAGCAATATTCAAACATTCTCAACTGTGCCAAGTGACCACAATGCCATGCTGAATAATATTACTCATTTCTTACATTTAGCCCTATGTTTTTTGGAGATTCCAAATGTAATACCCGCAGAAGTATGTACTCATTTCAGAGACAGACTGGCAGAGCCATTCTGTTTATTAATTCAAGAATGTCCCAGAGAAGTTGAATGCATGGCAAATATAAAGTTTATCCATTCCTTTGCAGAAGTATGTATAGTCACTCATGCAGATTTAAAGGTATAATAATACATTGAAGAAAAAAACCTTATATTTCAATCTGCAGATGCCAAAGTATATATATACTACTAATGTATATACATGAAAAAACTGACTCCAGTATCTTTCCTTCTGACTCTGCAAAGAGTATATTCTATATTGACAACTAGATGCTATGTAAATAGCATTTCTTTCTTTTAAAAGAAAGAAATATGCTTACAGATTTTCCAGCAGTGGAGAAAATGCCTAAAGTTTTTTTTGTGGTCTGTTCAACAAATAAGTCTATTGACATGTGAAAATAAGAAATAATGTTAGTTTTTCATCATAACTATAGTACCCCTGCATTTTCTTCTAGCTCATGTAATCAATTACTCAAGAGGAAAGACAGGAAAATCCACGCATCTTCTCATAAGGCTTTTGCCATGCAGATTGAGTCCCAGAGTCTTTCAGTCAGTAGTAACTTCACTGAAAATATGTAACTGTTTACATATTAATGCTCTTAAGCAGACAAGGAGCGAGAAAGAACTGGAATCAAGTGAAATTAATACCAATGTCAGTTCAAAATAGAGAGACAGTTTGAATATAGATAACTATTTGATGGCCTTTTTATATATTTAGGTCTTTTGGGAAATGTGTTTTACTGAAACTAGAAATCGTCTCCTAGCTACTGCTTAGTATTAAACGTTAGCATGCTCCTCAGCAGTATTGCCTAAAATCCTGTGGTCCTGGGATGTGTCTCCTTTTCCCATTTCAAAGGCCTGTGTAAACACACACAACTGTGATTTGTAGATGGGAATGTGTACGGCCATAAAGTTCATCCAAGTTTATTTTCAGGGATAGCTTTTTTTTTTTTCAATTATGCAGTCCAGGTGGCCTGGCTCATAGCTTTCTTCCCACGCTTCACATGTGCCAGGATTCGGGGAAAGCTCATAGCTGGCTTCAGTGACTCATTTCCCTATCACCACGTTGTTCTTTAGGCCATCCATTTCACTGGCTTTCAGCTGACATTTCCCCACTGCCTAGCTGTGAGGTCCAGTTTCCTGACCACAACCTACTTGACTCCAAATTTTACTTTAGAGAAGGTCCACTGCAGTGTAGTCCACTGCATATTGTGAGGAGCACTGAAGGGAGCTGCAAACAGGTCCTAACAAAACTGGGAGGTAGAAAAAAAAGAACAATGCTGGGCTGAAGCAGGGTGCTAAAGTCTGTTGTCAGATGCTGAAGTTCCATGTTTTGGTTTGGGCTTTTTGGAGGGGAGAGGGAAGTTGGTGTGAAATGACTCCTGCAGAGTCATTAAGGCCTAGAGTGGCAGCAGAAAGTGAGTTTTTGGGACTGATATGTCATGTAACTTTCAGATCTATTCATGGTACTTCCTGTCGGTCATATTTTCAGTCATTCTTGCTACCACAAATGCTGTAGCTTTTGTTAAATTTAGTTTAAAAATGAACCAGGATTCTAGAGACCAGCTCTGAGTATGAAAAGTACAAGCATAGATTTTGCAAAGCCTCTGTTTTTTTCTAAGATAAGAGTAAAAAATATTGTAGTTTTTACAGTGTAGTATAGATTTTTTTTTCTTCGGATTTTTAGTTTTCCATGTTGTCAGCATAGTGAAGTAGTCATCATTGTTTGACATTTGGTACAGAGTCTTCATGGAGTTACCCTCTAAACAGGTAATTTGCTGCTTACTTTGGGTTTGTAGATGGGCAATATTTGGTAGTTGCACCTCTTGTTCAGTGTTGCTGCCTGGGACACAAAACTTGAGATCTTGTTAATGGCTGATTGTGCAAGTTCAGGTCATACTGGCCTCTTTTCTTGTCATTAGCCATGTAGGAAGCAAGCAGAAAGTTCAGGAGTAGTTCCTTCAGGTCATGGCTTCTTCACCCCTCTCCTTATAACCCTCAGTTTTTCTTGAAAAAAATAAATTTTCACATATAGCATTTGTTGACAAACATTGTCAAAGGAAAGAAGCCTGACCAGCAGATTGAGGGAGGTAATTCTTCCCCTCTACTCTGCTCTCATGAGAACCTACCTGGAGTACTGCATCCAACTCTGGGCCCAGCATTAGAAAGACAGGGAGACCTTATAGCAGCTTTCCAGTACCCATAGGGGGCCTGTAGGTGTTCAAGGCCGGGTTGGATGAAGCTTAGAGCAACCTCATCTAGTGGGAGGTGTCCTTGCCCATGGCAGGAGGGTTGGAACTAGATGATCTTTGAGGACTCTTCCAACCAACAATTCTATGATACTGTGAGTCTGAAGATTTTGTATGTTAGAAGACAGCTTATTCAAAAAGAAGCAATATAGGTCTTTAGAAACAGTCACAATTTTGATGAAAGTCTGTGTTGTATTAAGCCCAAATAAAATAAATACTGAATTCTGATAAATTATTAAAGAGTTAAGAATGGTTTTGTACCCAAGTTTCCTATTAAAGAATCTTTTCACAGGTTGAGGGGGTTTGTTATTCAGATTGTATAAAACATCCATTCTCCATGGATGTTTGGAAGCATTCTCCATGTATGGAGAATGTCTCCAAACAGCCTTTTCTCCATAAAATTTCTGCATTTCGTGGTTATAATTCCTAAACCAGTGTGTTTATCTCATTGGGAATGGTCTTACAGTGTCCCTGGGAGTGTATCTGGGCCTGAATCTCTAGCCAAATTATTTGCTTCATCCCTTGTATAAAAGCTTTTTGAGGCTCCCTACAATTTTCCTATTTTTTCAATTTTCCTATGAAATATCTCTACCACAGGATGGCCTGACCTGAACTCTTCAGCTTAAATATTTGGTCCACCAAACTTCTCAAAAATATCTTGTGTTGCACTGCAGTGGGTGTCCTTCTCGTCTGTCTTTCCTGCACTTCCACAGAATAGGAAATCTTTGTATTAAAAACAATAAATAAATGCTTTAATTTTTTCCAGTGATGGCACACTGAGCTTTAGTACAGTCTTCTACCCCTGCCTACTTCATGTTTGCTCCTAAAGAGCCAGATACACTTCTTTGCTACTTCTGCTTGGAAAGTCTCTTAATTGGTTCTACTTTCCTGATCTCCAAACGTCTCAGTAATTCAGCTGCGCACCTGTGTTTTGCCATAGTTGAGGTGCTTCTGCACAAAAACTGCCTATGAACCAGCTCTTACCTCTGGCAAAGCACCCTCCTGGTGCAGTGAGATCTCAGGCTAAGCTTTCACTGCAGCAATTTATTGCTCTGATTGTGAAAGCTAAAATAAAGGAAGCATCCTCCTTAGTACTGCACTGTGCGAGGGCTCTAGCAGAAAGTGAGGGGCATCAGCAGCGCTGTGAGCAGCTTCATATGCTCACAGCCTGGGCTATAGCTCCTGCATGTCTGGTGTGTCATATCATGGCTGCATATACATGTCTTGGAATAGCTTATTTTGCTGTGTCCACTAAAATGTAACTCTAAGTCTTTTTATTAAATCGATTTTAAAATATTATTTTTGCAAAGGGGAATCGCTGGAGGACAAGTGTTAATTTTATTTAAAAATACAGGTGACAGTGTTCTCTGTGACCTAAGCATGAATTTATGATAGATCATCATGGTTGTGGTTGGTGTACTCCAAAAACCTGTTTATTTCTTTGTATTTTACACTAAAAATAGATTTACAAAACCCTGTATATTAAAACTCTTCCCTCTCCCTATTCTCTCTCTCCTGTTCTTTTCTATTTGTCTTTTTTGGTTGACAAATGCCAATGCCATTTGCCAAAGTCAAACATGTATTTTATCTCTTCAGGTATTTTACGCTGCCTTGGACCAAATCTACCATGGGAAACATCCTCTAAAAAAGTCAACCACAGAAATTTTAAAGGAAATACAGGAGAAAGTTTATGGATTGCCATATGTACCTAATACAGTGAGTAGAAACATATTGACTGTATAAGCTACACCTTTTCTTTGATAGCATATTAATAACCCTACCAGACCCTTGCCCCACACACTTACATGTTTGTTGTTGTATTGCTATGTTGAAAGAGTTTTCTTTATTTCAGCCATTTTATCCAGAGAGTAGGATATTGGAAATGTTCATCTGAAAATCAAAATTTAATTCATGTATCCATTTTTGTACAGGTGTAGTCTTGTCATCCTGAACTTGAAATTTACTTTTTATTTTATTACATTGGAAAGAGAGTTTATCCTAACCTTGCGAAGGACTTCTTGCAAGAGGCAAGAGAACACTGCGCTGCGTGCTGGTGTTTGTGTACTGTCAGTGTCAGCGTGTGAGAGCAAGTCAGTGTGAAATAGGACTTGGAAGTGAGTTTTTCTCACTGTACTGCTGTGACCTTTGTCATGTCACTTACTTATCCTTTCGTGTAGTATTTGTAAGTGTTAAAGCCTTGAGTTATACTGAGCCATGTAATTTTGATCTTCATCATGACTAATCGTGCAGTTTGTTCTGTATTTCATATGACATCCAAAGGTGCAGTTTACATGAGTGATAGTTATGGGATTTTCTGGGCTGTCTGGAGCTGAATTCCTACCCAGAGCATGGCCTGAATCACTGTTTGGCACTTTGGTCAGAATACCCAGATCCTTTCTCTGCTTTCGTAGTGAAATAATACGTTAGAAAAACATTAGCACTCTGCAGAGTAATTAATGTCTGTAATTTGACTTACTGTCCTTTGCTGCTCTTTCTTCCAAACTTAAGATATGTTTGCAGTTTAATTTGTAGTCTAGATAAAAAAATGTATGTCTTGAAAGTGAAAGTTGATTTAAGTGAATAGAGTATATTCCTTCCTTTCATTTAATTTCAGAGCTAGACATCGAAATACAGTAAAACACCTTCATCTGTTATTTGTCTAGGTACATATATGGCTGTCAGAGAAAATAAAGTACTTTGGTTATTTGAATTATAGCCCCTCTCTATAGCTCGAGATTCAATTATGAATTGCGAAGTCAGGCTTGTGTATCTTAAGGTAGTGATGTTGGGTAAAAGTAATTCTTTCTTAGTGAAGATCTTAACTGCATTAATGTATCGGTCAGGGCTGCACAATCATCTATTATTATCTCCTCCTGATAAACCTTAGTTCCCTCTTACTGCTTCTGACAGGCAGGTAAGTATCCTCTGAATGTACTTGGGCTTCAGTCTCATTGCACAGACTCATTTTCTGAAGCAAAGCCCACAGCATATATCTTCAGCAGATGAATTTCTGTCTTTTTGAGGCACAGCTCAGATAGGACAATTTGTATTTATCTTTTTGTTATAGTACACCTAATAAGTAAATGCTGCTGTACCTATGTGGTGATACCTATTTAAGATAAACCAAAGGATCCTCAGTAAATATCGTGTCTTATGTGGCAGCAGTAGGAGGGAAGAAAATCCTGCCAAATTCTGTATTCGTCATTCAAATACATTTTACAAGTGCTGGGTCAGTTGGCACCACATGCAGTAGTATTTACATTGACTGTGTTGACATGGACAGTTGCAGAAGCCACGTGCAGGGCAGAAAAGGATAATGGAGCAGCCCGTGGACAGACAGAAGCACAGAGAAGCAGCACTCCACGAGACTTTGTTTTCATGAAGAATGCAAATCTCCATTTCTGGCTGGCCATTGCTTATCTGTTCAGAAGTACACAGGATTTGCTGCTGGCTCCTGCAGGATGAAATTCCACTGGGGTTTCTTAGCTCTGTTATCAAATCCAGAAGCTGACGACTGCCAGGCAGGGGGCAAGGAAATGTATCTGCCTGTTTTTGTAGTGTCTGGCAATTTTGTTGCCAGAGATTTGTGTTACTGAGTTTGGAAAATGAATAGAAATTTTGCTCAGGCTGGATTCTTGAGTCCTTGTGATGCCTTTAAAAAGCAATCAAAGGAACTTTTGACTCTTCTAAGAAAGCAAGATAAACCAAATAGTAATGACCACACATTTTCTTGCCTTTTCTTCCTGAATGTGCTTGGTGCCAAAATCTGTGCACTGTGGGGGATTTGGAACTATGCTTTTCCTTCAAACTTTTCTTCTAATCATAGCTTATTTCTCATCTCTTGTGAAGCCAGTTTCCATTTCTTACAGCTTGCCATGCAATTGATAGCACTGTCTGCTTTTATAGTATCTCCCCAGGTCTCTTATACCTTTGTCTCCAGGATGTCCAGAGAGACTTTTATAAGTATCAGGTGACTCTTTGATCAACCTGAGACATGATCAAAGTTTCTCCCTATGATCTGTTGCTTAGTCCCCTGCCTGTCCCCCAAGTTCAGACTTGAAAACTACTTTCCTTTGAGACAGGCATCAAAACTTAATGATATGCCATTGTTAGTCCTGCACCAAGCATAATATTTCCTATCTCCTGCTGTTGGTTTCAGTTCAATATTGTAATAAAAAAGGAGACACTAGGTAAACAGGCTCTGCAGTGATAGTGGTGATTGCAGCCTCCTGCGGTTACAGGAAAGAGCTTTCAATAGTGAAGTGGCTTTATAATAAACACCAGCTGCCCAAATCATCCTACCTGAATTTTCTTTGTGAAGTATTGAATGAGTTTGAATTATTTATTCTTATTAAAAAAAAATTAGTATGGACTTACATACTAATTGTCTGTCCGTTGTAGTAACCTTTCTATGTTCTAATCTGGAAGTTTGGTGGGAGATGCTGGTTTGAGTTGTGAACGTGAGGAAAAATGGTTTTGAAGAGTGAGGCACAGGCAATCTGGGTTCTTTTTTAGATGGCTGCCAAATAATCCCTTTTGTATTTTTTAAAATTGCGTGGCCTGCTGATAAGCTTTTCTTCCTGAAACAGAAGAATTTCTTGTGTGGTACTTGAATACAAAGTGCAGTGTTGGAATTAACACACACACATCATTATAATTGCATTTGATAGGAGGAAACATGTTGGTGTGTAGGGAGCCTTTTGATATTTTTTTGAACACTAAATAATTTGCTCTATACCCTTTTGCTCTAGCATGTTAAGTGCATGCTAGTTCAGAAGGACCACCTCTACTGATGGCCTAAAATTTATATCAGGTTACAGGTATAAATATGTTTATATACTTTTTTCCAGAGTGCAGGCTTCTTTGGTAGCCCAAGAACTTCTTAATGGCCTATGGTTGCTAGTGATTGGAAAGACCAAAACACATGTGAGACCAAATATGTTAGCCAGCCAAGTTTGCCAACAGAAAACAAGGCAGGTATTGTTATAGAAACCCTAGAGGGAAGAAGTGTATGAAAAATAGCGTATCACCGATGTGGTTGTTAGTCTTTCTTCTTCCTGCAGCTGGGGGAACTCTGCCCAGACAGGGATCCTGACCTCAGAAGGCTCCACCTAGATCCTTGTCTTAACTTGCTGGGATTCTGTCTGTCATGTTCCTGACAAAGGAAATCGATGGAGGAGATGTAACCCAACATTTGGAGTGCTTGCTCAGGGAGGCTGTCAGGCATTACAAGAAGATGTTGCTTTCCATGGGTGCTAGAAACACAAGAATTTTATTAACAGTGCATATATAAAGACATCTGGGAGGTTTGCCAGCTGAAGAGGAGTTGGTGTCATGAGATGGAGATAACCAGCTTCTCTGCAGAGAGAAAATAGTTTCTGCATCACACATTGTCACCATGTGCCCAAGCCCCCTTTTTATTTTGTTGAAGAACACCTGCAAGCAAAAGAGCAGCTGTATGTCTCTTTTGCCTTTCAGGCTCTACAGAGGTATCTGGACAGGCAGGAATGATGGGCTGAGGACAATGGTATGAGGTTCAACAAGGCCGGGTACCAGGTCCTGCACTTGGGTTATAACAATCCCATGCAACGCTACAGGCTTTGGGAAGAGTGGCTCCAAAACTGCCCAGTAGAAAGGGACATGGGGATGTTGGTTGGTGGAACATGAGCCAGCAGTGTGCCCAGGTGGCCAAGAAGGCCAATGGCATCTTGGCTTGTATCAAAAATAGCATGGTCAGCAGGACTAAGGAGGTGATTGTCCCTCTGTACTCGGCACTCTGGCCTCGTTGGGGCCACACCTCAAATTCTGTGTTCAGTTTTGGGCCCCTCACTACAAGAAAGACGCTGAAGTTCTGTAGTGTGTCCAAAGAAGGGCAACAAAGCTGGTGAAGGGTCTAGAAAACAAGTCTTATGAGGAGCAGCTGAGGGATCTGAGGTTGTTTAGCCTGGAGAAAAGGAGGCTCAGGGGAGACTTTATTACTCTTTCCAACTACCTGAAAGGAGGTTGTAGCGAGGTGAAGGTCAGTCTGTTCTCCCAAGTAGCAAGTGATAGGACAAGAGGAAATGGCCTCAAGTTTGTGCCAGGGGAGGTTTAGATTGGATATTAGGAAAAATTTCTTCACAGAAAGAGTTGTAAAGCACTAGAACAGGCTACCCTGAGAAGTGGTGGAGTCAACATCTCTGGAGGTAGTTAAAAGATGTGTAGATGTGGCACTGAGGGACATGGTTTAGTGGTGACTTGGCAGTACTGGGTAAATGGTTGGACTTGATGATCTTAAAGGTCTCTTCCAACCAGAATGATCCTATGATTCTTAGCAGTTTGAAGGTGGCCTGACCTCACACTTAGTTGTTTTAGGTAAGCCAGAGGCCAAAAACTGAGACAATGTGGTTTCTGAAGTTCTCTATTGCAGTCCTCTACTGACTACGATCGCTCTCAGTAGTGGTGCCACAGTGAAGGAATACAGGCCTGTTCCTCAGCCTCCTGAGGGGTGGCTGGCAGTTTGAGTGAAGTATCTTGTTATTGAATCTGCCTTCTGTATTGTTGGGGCCCCTGTGGTCTTAGGATTTCTTGTTAGGTCTTTGGAGTGACTATTAATGTGTAGTTATAACTCCAGTCTTGTGTAACGTTTCATGTGAATATCAGTAACACCATATAAAAGAAAACATAGACTGGGCAAGTGATGAGACAGCTGTCGTGAAATAAATAAGCGATAACCTTTAACCTCTGAAGGTAAAAGTGGTTTTGAAATCTGAAAACTTTACTCAAGTGGTGAACATAAATCTTGAAATTATTGTTAAGGAAGTCTTAGTAGTGACTGTCTATTAAACTTTAAACTGTGATTTCACTTAACATTTATTTTATCTAGAATCTTCCCAAATTTGTCTTAGATTTATTAAGTTAAACTGATGTAACCTTAGATCCTAAGCAAACCCAAAAGCTAGGTTAAAGGAAATGAAAAAGAACAGCTAAAAAGTAGAATCAGTGCTGTTGGCAAAGAACTTTTAAATGACCAATACTGGGTTGAGGATGAGGAAATAAAATGTATGGTGCTAATAAATAAGATGCTGAAAGGAACTGAGTAGGAGAAAAAGCCTATATATTTGAATATCTGAGAAAAGGAGGTTATTAGAAAAGTAGCTGTATAAAAGTGTGAAAAACAGAAGACAGAATAAAGTCTAATGAGCCAAAAGCAAAAATTGTGGAACTTTTGAGCAGCTTAGAAGGGTGCCAGTTAACTGGAAAATAGCTAAATGTGATGATTCAAAAGACGTTATATAATTATCAGAGAGACTGAACAAAAGACACAGAACCAAAGACACAAACTATCCTGATGCAAAAAAGATTTGGTAATAAGGAACTAAGCCCTTTAAAGACCTTATTAAGGTAATAAAGAATAGAAATAATGGTATGACTAGAGATAATTACTAAAAGAATACAAGAGTTCAGAACAGGAAGACCAGAAATGCTGAGTTGCAAAATGCAAGTAGTGAAGGTAATAAAATTCCCTATCTACTGAAGAAATAAGAAGAGAATGGGGAAGAGAACAGCAACATATGCCTCTGCCTCAGTGTTTTAGAAAAAAAAAAGTGAAGAGAAAATAATTAGATAGATGTAATCAGGTTGTCAGAATATTTAAGTTTGTCAAAGCAGTCACAGACCTGGAGGAATTATCACTCAAACTCATGATGAAAGTAGTGCTATTATAACTACTTTTATGAAGGAAGGAGAACTGGGAACTGTAGACAAATTGTTCAGACTTTATCACTCAAGAAGTAGTAGAACCAATTATTAAGCAGCTCATAAGTACCTTGAGAACAAGCGAACATCAGGCACAGTGACCATGGGTGCACAAAAGGAAGATCCTATTTAACTGATTTGATACCCTTCTATAAGATCACCCATCTAGTGGATGAAGGGAAGGCAGTAGATGTAGTTTTTCTGGATTTTAGTAAGACTTTTGATAATGTCCCTTACAGCATACTTCTGGACAAGTTGTCCAACTGCATCACAGTGCATTAGGTGAAGAATTGGCTGAAGGGCAGAACTCAGAGGACTGGATGGGGCTACATCTGGCTGGCGACCGATCACCAGCAGTGTTCCTCAGGGCTCAGTTCTAGGGCCTGTCCTGTTCAATGTATTTATCAGTGATCTGGATACAGGTGTTGAGTGCAGCAAGTTTGCTGGTGATACCAAACCGGGAGGTGCTGTTGACTCTCTTGAGGGACAAGAGGCCTTGTAGAGGGATCTAGAGAGCCCAGTGTTCCAATCTGTGATTAATAGGACAAAACGTAACAACTCCAAATGACGAATTCTGAACCCAGGATGGAGTAATGCCAAGCACAAGTACAAATTGAGAGAGGAGTGGCTGAAGAGCAGCCCTACAGAAAGGGATCTGGGGGTGCTGGTCAACAGCGGGCTCAATAGAAGCCAGAAGTGTGCCCTGGTAGCCAAGAGGGCAAACTGCATCCTGGGGTGCATCAAACAGCATAACCAGCCAGTGAGAGGTGATTATCCTGATGTATTCAGCATTGGTGCAGCCTCGCTTTGCGTACTGTATGCAGTGCTGGGCCCCACCATTTAAAAAGGATGTGAAGGTCCTTGAATGTGCCCAGGAATGGGCAAAAAGCTGGTGAAAGGTCTAGAAGGAATGTCCTATGAGGGGTGGCTGAGGACTCTGGGCTTGTCTAGTTTGGAGAAAAGGAGGCTGAGGGGTGACCTCATTGCTCTCCACAGCTTCCCGAGGAGAAGTGGAGAGGGAGGTGCTGATCTCTTCTGCCTGGTATCCAGTGATAAGGATGTGTGGGAATGGTTCAGGGCTGCACCATGGGAGGTTTAGACTGGACATTTGGGAGCATTTCTTTGGTGAGAGGGTGGTCAAACACTAGAACAGGCTTCCTAGAGAGGTGTTTGATGCTCCAAGCCTGTCAGTGTTGAAGACACATTTGGACCATGCACTTAAGAAACATGCTTTAACTTTTGGTCAGCGCTGAATTGGTCCGGCAGTTGGACTAGATGGTCATTGTAGATCCCTTCCAACTGAAATAGTCTATTCTATTCTAGTTTGCATTAGGAAAGCAATTAAATACATAAGTATTTAATGAAAATAAATGCCAGAAGAGTGTGCTTTTATTCATGGAATGCTGCTAAAGAAAATAATATCTGGGGTTTTTAATATATTTTTGTATTTGGTGTTGGGGACATAGCAGTGAGTAGTGTTGTGTCCTTTAGTAGGTGTCTACCTCTTAAAAAGATGTAGAAACACTGGAAGAAATACAGAGAAAACAATTTTGGAAATATGATAGGTTTGGAAATATGACCTATGAGGAAAGTTGAGGAAATGGAGTTTATTTGTCTAGCAAAGAGAAAATTATGTGGGCACACGAGTGTGTTCTGTTACTGAAAACCTTTATGAAGAAAAACATAATTGCAATTGAGACTGTGATCGTTTGTTTCTTATGAGTGAGCAGATAGTAGTAGGAGAAAAGGATATAATTTACAGCAAGTGTGATTACGGTTAGTACCTAATCTCTTAAACTCTTGTCAATCTTTTCCCTCATTTGTTGAAGAAAAGCAGACACCCAGTAAGTCTAGGATCTCCCATACAGGGAGTTGTAAAGAAACCACAGAGACATAAATTTCATAGTAAGGGCAGAGAGCAGAGCCTTCACAGAAGATTGCTTTTACACTTTTTCTCTCTCTTCAGTTACTTGAAGAGGCACTGATGTTGCTCATATTCCACTTTTTGGAGTGTTCTGAAGAGAGATGAAGTCATATGTCATTACTCAACGTCTTGAAGTTCATGTAACCCCTTCAAAGTAATTTTTTACTTTGCTATGTTGGAAACTAAAGTTGTTTACACAAAGTGCAAATCCCTGGATTAGTTTTCATATGAGCTTTATTAGAAGTATACTATAAAATCAAGTTGAATAGTCTGGGTCTGAGGAAAAGATTAATAAAGGAGTGCACAGTGAACTCTGGTGAAGTGATAGTTTTGTAAATAATAAATAGCTAAAAGCCATTTCAAAAAGATCGGTGCCCTGCTGAGGTCAGTATTCAAGTAGATGCTGGGACTTTCAAAGCCTCTTAAAGTCACCCTTCAAGGTTTGTTTAGGTTTCTGTCTTTCTGGAGTTGAGTTCATTTTATGATAAAGAAAATGCTGATAGCAAATACTGTGAAGATTTGTTTTCTGGTGGTAATATGACACTATTCACTGGGCAACTATCTACAGCAGCAGAGTGTTTACAGATATCATAAGATATGAAGCACTTTTAAGGAAATTCTTTCTGCAAGTGTTAGCCCTATGAAACTCAAACATACTTTAGTGATAGTGTTTAGTAGTAGAGCATTATAAGGAGCAGTCCAGGAAGTAGTTGCATACATCTTCTGGTGACATTCTGAAATAGTGATATGTACTTTAGATAGATATTTTATGTATATATATGTATGTATTTATTTATTTATTTATAAACACAGATTGCTTTGTTTAGTTTTGCATAATTCTGTTCTCACAGTTCACATGTCCTTTTTTTTCCCCCAGGACTGCAGTATTGAAACTATACTTGATGATGATAGATATAACTNTCCACCAGCACCCCCAAGTCCCTTTCCACAGGACTGCTCCCCAGTATATCCTCTCCCAGCCTATACTGATAATGCTGGTTGGCCCGGTCCAGGTGTGGGACCCTGCACTTGGCTTTCTTGAACTTCATAAAGTTCATCTGGGCCCACCTCTCCATCCTATCCAGGTCCCTCTGGATGGCATCCCATCCCTCTGGCATATCAACTGCACCCCCCAGCTTGATATCATCCGCAAACTTGCTGAGGGTGCACTCAATGCCACTGTCAATGTCATTAATGAAGTTATTAAACAACACTGGTCCCATTGACATAAACACAGGGTAGAGGGCCAGAAATGAAATGCTCTTCAAATGTAGTGGGAGATTGTCCTTTCTATGAAAAGCTTGCAGTCAAAACAGAAAACAAGAGAGAAACTTGTTACCACTCTCAGTTAACAGGAGGTGGCAGTTAGACTGAGAGAAGAAAAATTAGTTTCTTCAAGTTCATACTGTAGTTGGTGGCAGATTCAGGATTAGAATTATGATCTCCTAAATCCCTGTAGGTAATGGCTCTGGCAAAAGATAGTAAATGAGCATTAGTGTAAAGTAGTAGATATTTTGTCTTCCTGTGTAGGTACAGGTAATTTACATGATTAAGTTGTATTGGCAAATATATTTTGCAGTTACAACGTTGCTTAAGATATTCCTTGTTTTTTGTAAGAGCTTATCTTAAGTAGCATTTGTGATATTTTAAAAGAATAGGTGAATAATTAAAATTAGGTTTAATTGGTAAAGAAGAATTTAAACCTTGGGCTTCAGTATGATTCTGCACCCAAAGGAAACCATGATGGTCTGATTCTAGTTATCTCAGGCTTATGAATCTTTAAAGCTTAGTAATAGAAACTATTATTTGATAATTGAATGGTGTATGTTGTGTATGTGTATAGAGGTACATTAAAACATGAAGGACTTGTTTGGAAACTGTCTGAATATTTCTTATATTTTACTTTAAAGACTAGATATAATGCTTGCAAGTAGCACTGTCTCTCAACTTGTCAAATAAGGTCAGTCAAAGGACACAATATAGGATCAATTTTCATATCTCTGTATCTTTTAATCCTTGTTTCAAAAATTGTGGAGCAATGCAGATTATACATACTGCTTTTCAATATCAATATTCTTTATCTCCCATGTCCCTCTTCCCTCAGTCACTTTGTAGGGGGGAGGGAAGAGGGTGAGGAGCAAATAGTTTAAAATTATTTTGCCATGAGCAGCTCAAATGCATTAATAGTTTAAATTTTTTTTTTTTTCATTTAAGTAATTCAAAGACCATATGGTATGTATCCAGAATCACTTAAGTGGTTAATTGCATGTTAAATTCCTTTCCTCTTCCCTAGTGTAAACAACTGCAAAAATATTTACGTTCCCTGCCTTGCTAGATTTATTTATCATTTTATAATAAAAACACAGAAGTGTTATAAATTGAAATCTTAATCTCTTGCTTGACTCACTTTCTACAATGTCAGCGATGTCTCTGGGTTGGTTTACTTTGTGCACTCTCCCACTCCTAACACAAAAGTGCATGACACTGAGAAACCAAAGAGTATTGATGTTAAGCAAGTTAGGGGTGCAGCACAAAATGTGGTTTCTTGAAATTAGCTTTCTGTTATTCTAAACAAGATTAGAAACTGCAGCAAAGGAAGTGGCTTTAAAGCTCTTTATTGATTTTTTTAAATTATTGTGAAACTTCAGAATGATGATGATGATGTAATTCTATAAAACTTAGAGGGGCTCAGGCCAAAAATACAGAAAGTAAGCTGGCCGAGCAAGCCACAGCATACCTATAGAGAGATTGTTTCTGCCAGCCAGTGAGTGTTCAAGCTTTTCCCCAGAAGTAGCTACTGGCACAAACACTTTGCAAATCCTGCAGTCCAAAACTCATTAAACTGTTTCTTCAAGTGAGAATGAATTGAGGACGTCTTCAAAGCATGCTGTAAACTTACGTAACAAACTAATGCAATAAGGAAAAAAATTCTGTGATTTGCTTCAGAACAAAAGAGTGAATTCTTTAAGCTGCAAAGCACATGTGAAAATCCTTTTCTCTTTTTGTAAAGTAAATGAGTAGTTTAAACAGAAAAGTGGGAGAATAAATTTTGCTATGTGACAATTTGGCCTCTCCAAAATAAGTACACCCAGGGGCAGAACTTGCATTTGGGAGCCTGGCTGCTACAGCCTGGGCTTCTGCTGGTGGTACTGGGCTGCTTACTCCAGTTACTGTGTGGGGACAAGCTTCTCAGCTTGTCTAACTGCAGGCTGTAGGAACATAGAAGCGTTCAGAGAAGGGCATTTAATTCAAGTAGATTAGCACACTAGTTCTGGGAGTCTCTATAATGAATGAATGAGACTGAAGTTTTCTGTCTGTGATGACTGAATGTTGTTGCAGTTCTGTGCTGTGAAATCTCTTGAGTATCTTGAATTTTGAGAAAAGGGATCTGGGACAGGTTATGGGTGAGAAAAGCATGAAAATGCAAAGTGGAGTCAAAGGAAAAAATTAAGAGTGGATCTCCTGGTCATCAGATAATACAGATGGTTTTTTTCTTTTGCTAAAATCACTTTTTCCCTTTGATATTCTAAAATTATGCCTGCACAGCTAGTCCATCAGTGGGAAACTTGCTAAGCTAAATGTAGAGCATCCCCCTGATCTACACCCCACAGTAAATTCACGATTTTCTGTGCTGAAAAGTAGCTTCATACTTCTTGACCTGTAACCTGCAGCTCTTTAAGATCCATCTCCAGCTCTTGCTGTAGGAGTGGCTGCTGTAGTGCCAAGAAAACATTTCCTGTGCTAACTTTCAATGTGCTTGTTTCCATGCCAGAGCAATGTTGTCCCAGATTCCTACCAGCCCTGGTAAACCTTAATCTCAGCAGAGGGAAATAGCCTGTACTGATTTCCATGCTAATTGCTGTTCTCTTCTGGCTCCCAAGTTACCAGAGCCTGGAGCTTCCTCAGGATTCTCAGGAGTTTTCCACCCATGTTGATAGCTAAATTCAAGGGCATTAGGAGCAATGATATCAAGTTAGTGCCAGCCCAGGGGTTCTCCACCCAGTAACCCCTGAAGGAGATAAGTTGGCTGCTCCTTTATTTGGTTTCGTGCCAAAATAAGAATTTAATTAAGAAGGGGGAGAGCACCAAATATCAGCACCAAATATCTCCATCAAATATTGTTCCTTGTGGAAACTATTCAACAACTTGCTCATTGATGTAATTACTGTACCATACATTTTATAATTAGAAGATTTAAATGATGAAAATACTTTTCCTAATTTAGCATTGGGTCTTTTCAGATTCTCACTTGTGTTTTTTGTCTTAAGATGCAAAGCAAAACGGACTTAAATATGCTTTGAAGTAACTAAAGTCACAGCAGAAACTGATGGAAGAGCATTTTGAAAAGTCCAAGTACTAGTCAAGAATTTCTGCAGGGCTTTTTTCCTTTCCAAAAGATGTAGTAGGATTTTGTAGCACTGATACCATGTAATTAGAGGAACAGTGATTACCCACACTCAAACAAAAGCTAGGTTAGTATATATTAAGTTGCCTATAGTTCTTTTCCTTTGGTTTCGTCTTTAGAATCATATCTGAATTTTTATATCAGATTATTTTTGTTATAATCTTAACAGTTCCAAATTTAGAATTTGAAGAATTGAATCATAAATTAGTTTATGTAGTCTTCAAAACAGTTTAGTTTAACTGAGCCTACCAAATTGTTAAAATGAATGAAGTGTCTTAACTTTTGAATAGAAGATAGAAGTTGTAGTAAATTATTCAGATTTATCCTAGAGTAGTAGTCCTATCCTCACCAAAGATAACAGGTTGAATACTTCTGTCCTCTGACTACAAAAGAAGCCTGTGTGACTAGTTTGGGCAAGACACCTATTTTAATGTAGCTAAAGTAAAATGAACTGAATCTTACTCTAAGAATGTATCCTAAAAGAACTTCTTAAAAATTCCTGATAAGGTGTAAGAATACAAAAGTGTCAGTGAGGTATTTTTGTTTGTTACATGATGAGATGGACAACCATTGCACATGAAATTTCAAAAATGGTTATAAGAGAAGACATGGTTATAAGAGAAGATTGATAATGTTGGTGGAAAAAAGGCCCCTTTAATAACTGCACTGGATCAGTCACACACCTTTATTTCAGTCTGTTGTGCTGGATAAAAAGCAGGCATGAACATGATCTGTGAATGGCATATTATCATAACCCATGGGCTATGCTGTAAAATGCAGTGTTTTATAAACTCCTGGAATGGGTTCATGGAACTTTCTGAAGTAGGTGATTACTCAGAGTCTTCATTAACTTTCTAGCTGCTTACCAAATATGTAACATTTAATAAGGAGAGTGCCCTAGTTCTACCTGTATAGCCTTTACCCTTTCCAAAAGGGAAATTGTTATGTCTTTTTTTAGTATGGAGAAATCATTCAGCATTGGAAATAACACAAGAAATCAAGTCATTTTACATTTATAGCTAATTTTAGTAAAATGGATTTTTATGCTAGAAGGTGAACCATTTAGTTTTAAATACATTTACAGTGATGTGTTTACTTTTTTATTGATCACAGAACTTTTGAAAGGAGTATTAGCCTATATATTCTTGGGCTTTTTGAGCATTTTATTGCCTAGATCATAATTTCATCTGTATAAAGTAGGAAGAGGTTTTTTAATGCAGGCAGGTAGCTCCTTGTGAATAAGGGTAAAGGATGTGTCTGAACATTTAAATATTTGTTTAAAGGTAGCTAAGTCTAGTTTTGAAAAGTTATTTGCTAGAACAGCATAGGAGCAGAAAATGTACTTATGTAATATACTAGGTACTGGGTAATGGTGAAATGTTGAAGACTAGGAGTTCCTGATCAGACACTGTGTGAGGACTGAGAAAAAAGTAGTGATAAGGAATCATAGAATCATTGAATGGTTTGAGTTGGAAAAGACCTTAAATATCATCTAGTTCCAACCCCCCTGCCATGGGCAGGGACACCTGCCACTAGATTAGGTTGCTCCAAGCCCCATCCAGCCTGACCTTGAAGACTTCCAGTTAGGGAGTATCCACAACCTCTGGGATGATGATGTGCTAGACTTATTCATAGAGTGGGGAAGATCTGTACTGGTTAAAAAAAA
>VYZX01023095.1:8404-42053 GCA_013401335.1 Brachypteracias leptosomus | reverse complement strand
TGGAAGGGACCTCTGGAGGTCACCTGGTCCAACAGGCCTGCTCAAACAGGGCCACCTACAGCTGATTGCCCAGGACTGTGTCCAAACAGCTTTTGAATTCTCCAAGGAGCCAGACTACACAACAACTGGGGCAACCTGTGCCAGGGCTTAGTCACCCTCATGGGTAAAAAGCGTTTCCTGATGTTTAGAGAGAACCTTCTGCCTTTCAGTTTGTGCTCATTGCTTCTGGTCCTGTCACTGGGCAACACTGGGAAGAGCCTGGCTCCATCTTCATTGCACTCCTCTTCTAGGTATTTATTTAATAAGATCCTTCTGTNGGTTGAGGAGAGGCTGACCAGTCTGTAGTTCCCTGGGATCTCCTTCTTGCCCTTCTTGAAGATAGGAGTGACATTTTCTTTTTTCCAGTCTTTTGGCACTTCTCCCAGTGACCATGATTGATCAAAGATTTCTGCAGAGACTTTGCAATGTCATCTGCCAGCAGTCATGGATCCATCCTATCAGGGCCTCTGGGCTTATGTATNAGGTGTGGCCTCATCAGTGCTGAGTAAAGGGCCCTATCATGCAGATCATTATTAAAAATGTTAAACAGGACTGGACACACTAGTTAATGGCATCCAACTAGACTTTGTGGCATTGATCAGATCCCTCTGGGCCCAGCCATTCAGCCAATTTTTAATTGACCTCACTGTCAGATCATCCGGCCCATACATCAACATCTTCTCTGTGAGGGTCTTATCAGAGATAGCATCAAAAACTTTCTGAAGGCCAGGTAGACAATATTCATGGCTCTCCCCTCATCTGTCAGGCCAGTTGTTTCATCATACAATGCTATCAAATTGATTAAGCATGAATTGCCCTTGGTGAATCCATAGTGACTATTCCTGATATTTTTTTGTTGTTCATGAGCCTGGAAGTGGTTTCCAGGATTAGCTGCTCCACCATCTTCTTAAGGGTTGAGGAGAGGCTGACCAGTCTGTAGTTCCCTGGGATCTCCTTCTTGCCCTTCTTGAAGATAGGAGTGACATTTTCTTTTTTCCAGTCTTTTGGCACTTCTCCCAGTGACCATGATTGATCAAAGATTTCTGCAGAGACTTTGCAATGTCATCTGCCAGCAGTCATGGATCCATCCTATCAGGGCCTCTGGGCTTATGTATGTTCAGTTTGCTTAAGTATTCCCTGATCTGATCCTCTTCCATCCAGGGTACATCTTCCTTGCTTCAGATTATCTCCATGGCCACTTCTGTGTTCTGAATCTCACTTTTATACTCTATATTTCTTTAATATTAATTTAAACAGAAATTTTAAAATATATTCAAGATCATAAAAAGATCAAAAAATAATTCATCAGCAGATTCCTTGCCTGTGCATATTGTGATGTTCGTTTGTGGACAGTGTAAAAATTAAACAAGCATGCTTGAATTAATCTCTGAAAAATGATACTGAGGTGACTCAGGCCTTTTGACAAATTAATTGATTGCCATTAGGGATTACTTGAGGTTAAATCATAGAACACACATGATGGAAAAGATTATTATTTGTTTATACCTTTTGCCCTGAATTTATTACAAAAATTGAGAATTTAAGGAGACAATTAAGAACAGCTACTTGTTCAATCAGTCTCTGACTCCCTTTGCTGCATTTTTTCCTTTTCATTATGGATGTTCCAGAATACTTAATTCCCATCTTTTGTTGGTTTTCATCAGTTGCAAAACTGTGCTCCCTTAGCAGATGACCAAACAGATTCCTGATTAAAAACAGATTCCACCAAACTTAAAAGCTTGTTGATTTTACTCTTCTTCAGGGAAACAGTCCAGATTCTGTGCACACTAGTGCCATATTTCAAAAGCCTTAAGTTCCATAGGCTGTTATTTCACCTTCTTTTTTTTTTAATATAAAGAAACGTGCTTGTACAAGCCTGGCTTTTGGATGCATTTATGTAGCCTCACCTTTGAAGTGCTTCTGTATCTCATTGTGAAGTTAGCCATATTCATTGACTGATAACAGATAACTTTGCAAGCCTTTTTCATTTATACAGTTTCTTTGTTATTATTTGCTTCTCAGAAACTATCTATTGTCTTTCTTTTGTGTTTGGATATGACCCTACCTTTTCATCTTTCTCCCACAATTACAGAGATGTACTGATTAAGGAAGATAAAGGATCTGACCTGCCATCCAGTGTATTTACTGACAAGATTCTTGTTGGGACTAGTCTTTCATTAGAAAGCACAATGTACTTTTTGTCGTTGTTTGGATTTGTTTCGTTTGGCATTTCTTTCCTTTTTTTTTTAAAAAAAAAAACAACAAAAAACCAACACAAAGGCTTTATGAAACCTTTTGTAACGTTTTCTGAAGTGACCCCTTTTATCTTAACCCCTTGATAATCTACAAAATGCAGAAATAGTCCCAAATATGGATAACAGGAGCAATTAAAAAATGAATGAACAATGCTTTGTCCAAGAGGCTTGCTTTTGCTTTCCTTAGAGAGGAAATACAATTTGAGAAGAACTTGATTGCTGTCATTTTGGGTTGGCTGCATGGCTCTTGCAGATCCTCTCCTTCCCAGGACTACATGGCATTAGGGATTCCAAATTCCTATAAAGATAATAAACCCAGGTGTCCCTTCCAGGTCCAGTTGTGTGCTGGTTGCAGGTCTGAACAAGATTCAGGTGTGCACCATCCCTCCCACTTTGCCTTGGCACTCCCTGACCGGAGAGAAGAAACCCAGGTGCATAGGCAGAAAGTGAATTGCAGTGTGAAAAGTACTGGGCTGGATGATCTGGGAACTGAGAGCATGGAACATATCCTGGAGTGAGCTTCTCCTGCAGTTTTGATGCAGTCATGTTGCCCTTTAGGTCTCTGAAGAAGTCCTCATGCAAAATCCATGTGAAGTCCTGTTCTTGATTTCTTAATGCTGTGTTCTGTTGCAGAGAGTCATACTCAGCTGTGTGGTAATCAGACCAGCTGAATGTGTAAATAAACATGTGTTTGCTACGGTGAAGTTTGAAAATTTGTTTTTCCATGTCTCAAATTGTACTTTGTGGAATAATTTTAATTTGTGTAGGCTGTAAAAATCTTCAGATAACGATTGTATGTCTCTCTGTATAAGAAGTATGCATTAATCCTAAAAGGTGAAGTGAATGGCAACATATGTTAACTCAAACTACACGGACCCAAAGGAATTAGTGTTCCAGAGGGACAGAGGCCAGGTTTTGCCACAGGCTTTATTCTTCTCCCAGTTTTCAGTGATTGTAGGTTATAGCTAACCATCTCTCAAAAGGGTGTGGTTAACCACGGTGCTGTAATGTGAAAGAAGACTTCAAAGCGGAGAAGATAAGCTATGTAGTTGCCTTAGGCTTGGGAGAGACTGAGCTGAAATAGGAGTTGGGCTGAATGTATAAAATACACGCCTAGATTTAAAAACTGCAACCATCAGACCTTGTGGACATCTTACTAAATCATTCAGGCTGAAGTGCTGAGTACTTACAATATATCAAAGCTGATCTTGCTTTGATATATTTTAATGGAGCTTAAAGGGAGACGACCATTCTTAATAGATCTGTTTAGAGTAAGAGGTTAAAACATGAAAATACCATCAGTATCTATTTCTTTTGGAGTTGTCTACTCTAAAATCTGTAGTTAGTTATTTCATAAGGCATGATCATTTTACCACAGTAGGAGTTTTTCAGCGATGACCTCAGTTACTCTTCATCCTTCCTTTACAAAAGGATATTCTGCTTTTGATGACGGTGATAGGAAAATAGCAATGCAGTAGACCACTAACACAAGAAATCTGTTTGTATTATCAAGAGTTGGAACTACTGGGTAGGAGGCTATTTGCCATCACTATTGCCAGAGTTATTTTGAATTCTCCTACATATTTAAAACAAACCATGAGGAGTCTAAATGAATGCAATTTGTAACAAGTTTTGAGTGAGATTTGGTAAGACTGTATTCAGCTGCACTAAAATGTATCCAAGTGTACTGTAGCTAATTATGTTTCATTTATTCATTTTGTAATATCCAGGGTTGCAATGTTTTTGTTATGATTGGCCATTGCTATGTAAGAGGCAAATTAAATTTACTTGAAGATAATTCCAGCATCAATCTCTTCTCTTCTGCCTAATCATTATACTGCTAGCTTTTCTTCTTTTGCAGCATATTGATAATCATATTTTTAAGAATTGTCCACAGAAGAATAAATTCTAGTGTGTCAAAAGAATTGACTAAACTTGATCCAGACTGGCTGTTTTTTATAAAGTCAGTATTGGAAGGAGGTTTTGGGGCTTGTGGGGTGGAGATTATGTCTATTATGGTCATCTTTATATACTGCCTATGAAGCATTACTGTCATCCCTCCATATCAATATCTGATAGAAAAGGACATATTTGCTGTAGAAAAATGATTCTTTTACAGAGCCACATCTTAAAAATTGGAAGGGAGGAATAATTTCACCAACTTGAGATTTTTATACCTGAGCTAGCCATCCAGGTGTCCTTTCTGAGATACATGGAAAAGTAGGTTCTTCATATGCACAACTCATCTAGTAGTAAAATCGGCCTCTGAGAAATGTCAGATGAGTGGCACCCATGAAGGTCTTTCTACTGTTCAGTATCTAGAACTAGGGCCAATTAGTTCTGATATAAATGTATGGTGCAAAATGAGGTGAGAAAAGTTGGCATTGGGCAGCTCCAACTGAGTTTAAGATGAAACTCTAGTAGTCATACATGAGAGTATGTGTTCCAGTGGGCTGCCATCCATGTCATCTTCTTAAGGCATTCTCTCCACTTCTGAGAAAACTGCAGGAAAATAATATGAGTTTAAACTGGAATTTTTCCAAGGCAACAAATATGCATGTCCCCCACTCAGGAACCTGAGAGAGGGAGTCTGCAAGAGGGCATGACTCTCTGGGGAGATTAGATTAGTAGCTGGTATCTGGAGACATCTGTTTTGTAGCCCAGCATGTAACAAGCCATTTTTCATTGTGAACTACAAGTAATTCCAGGGCAATTTTAGTAACATTAGAGTAGAAAACAAGTTTACCAAGTATTTTGAAAGTACTGTTATTATCACCAAGTATTCTGTTCTCTTTCGGTTTGAAAATAGCTTGATGCAAACTTCATTTAACAGCATTTCAGTCAACCTATATATAGTACAAGATTTGTTTTCCTTTTTGTGCTCAGTATTAATCTACTTGGTCATGGCAGTTTGTGTTGACACTTTCAATGTGAAATGGGATTCTGTGAGGTCTCAGTAAGAACATTCTTTTTGGTTGCTCATGCAAAATTACCTTGAGCTGGTCTGTTTCCTGGTGGGTTTTGAATCATTGTGTTGTAGTGAAAGATTCCAGTCTTTTAGCAGCGTGCAATTATAATTTCCACTGAAAGCAAATATTGTTGAGGATGTGAAAGAGGATAAAATTATGTTCGGTAGGTACACTGGTCAGAAAGGGTAGAACAAGGTTATATTTACATTGGCAGTTGTCAGAAAGAACAGATCACTTCAAAGAAGTGCGAAGATTAAATTTTACATTATTTGGCAGCTGCACTGTTTTTTTTCTCTGGTACAAGTAATGCAGTAAATTTTCATATATAATCTTGAAAATGTTAATAACAGTGAAAAGACCAACATTAATGTAATGTTAAGTACAAAGAAACATCTGAAAATAATTTACAGGATATATTCTCATGCTTTCTAAAAACTGGGATTCTGGGAGTTATAGGTGCTTTGTTTATAGAATTACTTGACAAAGAACTTGAGCATGATTCTTCATTATGCTAATTTCTCTGTCGTTCTGTAGCCATATGCTACAGCTAACAGATGCACTAATTAAAATCCTTAATAAAAGATAAATCCTGGTACTGTTAAAAAGCAAAGCTAAAACTGCAGTGCACTGAATATGCTTTTATTTGGGTATGTTTCATGCCTGGTGAAAAATTTAAGAGATACTTGTACTTCAAATAGTAAATTAAATGTTTTTAAGATGTGTAACACTTTGGGAAAATATGTTGTTTTTTTCTGGCTCTGTCAGACATGAAACTCAGCAGATATGGACTTAGATACCTGCTCCATCACTGATTTATTCCAATCATTTGAAAAGGACTGAGTCTATGGTCACATTGCTTTAAAATGGATATAATTTCCTGCTTAAGAAAGATTGTAATGATAGCAATCAATTAACAATCTTGAAACCTGTCAATTCTGCGATAAGGTGTAACAGGTATCTTGAAGAAATTAAATAATCCTTCTACCCTGTAATTGTGTTGATTTCTTGACAAGGAAACACGATAGCCATTTCTGTCATAGTGTGACATTAAGTTGTCAGTACTATTGACAAAGCTTTCAAGGTCATATTATTCTTGCTAAGATTCTGTTGTCTTGTTTTTGTAGGTATGCTTCAGAAATCACCTTCAGTTGAAGATTTTGTGGATGCTCTTGTTTCAGACTTAGACCAGGACTTCGAAGCATTTATCATGGACTCATAAAAATGTTTTAACTGAATTCTTGTATGGAAGATTGTACATGTCTTCATGATTGTCAATAAAATATTGTTGTGACTGGTTTTACTTCTTGGTGAAAACTTGTAAAAGTTTGAATATTCATGTTGGTGAAACAGTAATAAATAATTTCCTTGGATCACCTGGTTTCATTTAGGAAGATGATGGTTTTCCATTGCATAGGAGCTTAAGCATGGAAGTAAGAGAACAAATCCTCTAGCATGTGCTGTCAGAAAACTTGATCTTGTCAGAGCAGCTATTAAATGGGAACTGAACTCATCATCAGAGTGAGTAGAGTGGCATCACTGATCTGTCAGTTTGTGCATTGGATTCAGCATTAGGACATACCTGTTGAGTGTCATGACCAAGAACTGTTTGCATGGGTCTTTCTTACATGCTCTTGGATATTCTTTAAACTTGTTTAACCTTATTGCTCATGGGAATTAGGTACTGGGGAAAAGCAAATTGTGTTTGCAATGGAGGGGAAATTGGAAAGAAAGATGAAGTGGAAAACTAGGAACTGTATTTGAGATAGGGAAAAAAAGATGGGAGAATAAAAAATGTAATCATACAGGTATATGATGGAGAATGTTAGGGTGTGGATGAAAGAGATATCTTGCAACACAGAAGAGAGACAAAGGAATAAAATAGGTACCCCACAAATGTTTCCTAGTGGAGGAAAACATAAGGTAGCCATGCTTTTTTAGCTGCAATAATCTGCTGGATACAGGTATGGCCATGTTTGTAAGTAAAAATATCTTTTGGTATGTGAAGCCATTTAGCAGGTCTCCTTCAGGTTTGGAATAGAATAGTGGACTTTAAAGCTAAATACAAAAGATGGACCATTTGTTATATCAGGCACGTGAAATGGTTGGGAGGAGGAATGGAATTTACAGGCTGCTGTAAAACTGGTCTTTCTATTGAATTAGTAGTTTTGAAAATATCCAACAGAGTTAGAATTTTACTTCCTAGGCTTATCTTTTGCAGATCTTCACAGGAATCAGCAGTTGTTTTCTGATTAATATTTTCCCATTAACTGGGTCCTTATGTCCTTTTATCTGGATGTATTTATTTTATTGCATAGTGATGGTTTAGTTTTGCCCATGTCACTTTGAGGGCTTTACTGGATGAAGTCTGTCATGTTTTGGTGATTATGGATTTGGAGGCATCTTGATGATACCATTGCAAAGAACAATTAATACAGAAATATGTCAGCAACGTTGCTGCATAGGTGTGGCCTGAGTCTGGTCCCTGCGTGTTTGTTCACATGGAGTTCCCTTTGATGATGAGTGGATGAGTGTTGGGGATCTATTTAAAGTATAGGAGGACAGGTTTTGGTGGGGACAAAATAATTCAAAACAAAGATGTTTTTCCAGGATAGGCTGGAGCAGTTTAAGGTTGCCCATTATATAGTGGGTGATGAGTAAAGGATGTATTATAACAGGTTTTCATTTTCTCTTGAAGTAAATATTGAAATGGTATTTGAATGCCTATTTTTTTAAAAAGTGATGAAATTTTCTGTAGAAATGGCCTTGTCTTTTAGAGGTCCTCTGTAGGTCGTTACAAAAGAAATTGCGGGAGGTGATTCTTCCCCTCTACTCCGCTCATGAGACTCCACCTGGAGCACTGTGTCCAGCTCTGGAGCTCCCAGCACAAGAAGGACATGGACTTATTGGAAAGGGTCCAGAGGAGGGCTACAAAGATGATCAGAGGGCTGGAACACCTCTTCTACAAAGACAGGCTGAGAGAATTGAGCTTGTTCAGCCTGGAGAAGAGAAGGCTCGGGGAAGATCTTATTGCAGCTTTTGAGTATCTGAAGGGGGCCTACAAGAAGGCTGGGAAGGGACTTTTCACAAAGGCCTGTGGTGGTAGGACAAAGGGTAATCGGTTCAAACTAGAACAGCGTAGATTTAGACTGGAAATTAGAAGGAAATTCTTTTTAACCTGAGGGTGGTGAGACACTGGCACAGGTTGCCCAGGGGGGTTGTGGATGCTCCATTCCTGGAGGTGTTCAAGGTCAGGTTGGATGGGGCCTTGAGCAACCTGATTTAGTGGGAGGCGTCCCTGCCATGGCAGGGGGATTGGAACTAGATGATCTTTGAGGTCCCTTCCAACCCAAACTGTTCTATGATTCTGAGAGTCATAAATGTTCTGCTCAACAGAAATACAGTAAAAGAAGCGATAAGGAGAACCAAGTCTGACAGGTGAGGGCAAATAACTGGGGGAGAAGCAAATGAGAATAAAGATAGAAAAGCTCAGTCACAAAAAGTGGATGTTTGGGAAGGGATAAATTAGAGTGAGAGCTGATTGAATGACTGGCCTCTGGTGTAGTAGACTGTGTTATTTGGTATCATTTAATGTTTTACCCTCTATTTCTTTGTCTGTTTTTGCATGGTGGGAATTTGTCTTGTATGAATAGCACTGCCATTCTATTTGAACTGGATTTAGACATTTTTAGATCTGAAGTGTTTTAATTAAACAATAGCAGGCATGTTTCAGACATGTACCACAGCAGGGCTTCTGTGCTGTACGTCTGACTGACCACATTCGGTATCTGCAGTGGGTCCCTAGGAGGAAAGAATGGATGGTTTCACTTAACCAACTAGGTGGGTAAGTTAAGTTATTAAAAAAACAAAGGCTAAACAATATAAATTTAGGTGTGAGTAAAAACACATTGTGAAGATGGGAAGTTCTCAAAATTGTACAATAGCTGAGGAAAGTAAATTTAACAACCCCGTGTAGAGTACTTAATGGAAGTAAGTTTTAAAGGGAATTCAAGGGTGTTGCTAAGGGAGCCTTGTGTTGTTTGTTGCCTGGATTTTGTACTGGAACAAACTACCAATAATGTTTATCTGGAGTTGGCACATGTTGAAAGATTCATTGTGACAAAAAGAACTTAGCAAAAGGAAATCCTAGTGCTGACATGGCCCTGGGAGCACTACAGTAAAGAAAATAAAGCATAATTGGCAGAATAAGCAGAGCATTTAAAATTAAGAGATTTTAATTTGAAAGAAATTCAAGTAACGTGTAGATACTTTATCAAAATATGTGCAGTAGTCACACTGTTTCATGACCATGGCTGCTATTACTTCCTTAATTCACTGTCTCATCTGATCGTTCTGTAAACAACAGTCTTTTCAAGTTTTTATCAGAGTGGTGTCAAACAACATCTTCCTAGTACCGAAATCAGATAAAGAAAGGAAGAAAAATCTTGGATTTTGCCAGAGCAGAGTGGACTGTAGCTCACTGTTGCAGATTCATAGCTCTTGGGACATTTGACAAAGATGGGAGCTGGTAGAAACATAAGTAAAACTCAGAATGACAGCTCCAGTTTTTTTGTGAAGAAACTCTGTTGACACCACTAATTTTTGTTTTATGAAATAACCTTTGAGGATTGAACAGTAGATGTGATTAAGCCTCTTGAGAATGTATTATATCACCACTATGATGCTTACTACAGAAGGGGAAGTATTATTCTAAATTTTTTTTCTTTTTTTTGGTAGTTTCCTAAAATGCTTCCAGCTGTTCAAATGTCTGGTGCTTTTCCTTTTCTTGTTTTTTTTCTGTTTGAGAGGCTTTTATTTTCCAGCAAATATGTGTACTTTCAGTAATGTGAGACCTCTCTTGTGACCAGCAGTGTAAGTCTTTGTAAATGTAAAAACCACTGTAATCCTTTTCCAGCATTCCAGATTTTCCCATTGGGCCTGCTGAACCAGCTATCCAAAAGTTGGTTTTATAATACTATAACTCAGCGTCATGCTTTTAATGTGAAATAGTACGATGTTGTGGATTTTAGCTGCTATAGAAAATATGTAGTGAACATCTTCAAAAGAAATTATAGCCTTATGCAATCCTGAAATAATAACACATAATTAAGACACATCAGAAAAACACATGGGGATTATGTTTGATAGTCTGAGGTGTCAGCTCTGCTTTTTTTCATGTGATTATTTTTCTGATTCACTTAAGATAGACTGAAATACTGCTTAATAATTGCTTTCTGGTGACATAAATGCAGCTGGTGCTGTGTGGAGTTCTCTAAGCGCCTTACCAACAAAGATAACAGAAGCAGAGGGCAGCAGTTAATTGAAAAAGGCAGGAGAGAGAAGGGAAATGAGCCAAGGAAGAATTGAATATAGCTTAGAAACAAGGCAAGAAAAAAGGTTGATATAAAAGCAAGATGACCTCTGATTTAAAAACTTGGGGAGAGTAAAAGGGAGGTTTCTTTCCAAAGCAATAAGTCTAAAATGGAAATTACAGGACTGTCAGTAACAGAAAAGGCAGAGGTGTTCAAAAATATTTCTGCTTTGTCTTCAGTGGAAAGCCAGATGGAAGAACTCATACCATATGTTGATAAAATCGTTTCTACAGATGCTAAATAGCAGCTTGTATAGTGGGTCAGATTTAAATCAGTGTGCAAAAATTAAAAATGAGAGCTCAATATCATAGATTAAGCTAAGGTGGAAATGAAGAGGATAGGTCATTGTAACAGCAAAATTGATGGCTCAGAAAATATGCATTTCGGTTTATCAGAAGATTAAAATATCTTGTCATCCAGAAGCAGAAATGTGAAAGGTTGAACATTGGTCTGAAAACAAGTGTTTAACAAGAGCCAGTAACTGAAAGTTAAAATTAGACAAATTTGCCCCACATTTTTAGTTTATTTTTTTGACAGCTGGAACAACTGAGTACTGGGACGTATCTGAAGGGCGGTGCTGGGGTTGGCTGATCAGAACTAGAAATGTACATCAAAACTGGACTGTTTTCTCAAAAATATGCCCTAGTTCAGATTAATTCAGAGAAGCCCTGTAGCCTTAGTTACGCCAGGGCACAGCCGTCTTTTCTGGTCTTACGAGCTCAGAATGAAGAGAGTGCCTCTGGAAGGAGGTTTTGCCACGGGGGTAGCAAGTCTGCACTCGCTGGGTAACTGTCCTGCTGACGGCTTCACAGCTAGGGAGGAGCTTGTGAGTGGAGAGCTGGAGAAGCAATGTGAGCCAAAGCACCTCTTCTTTTCTTAAGCAGGGGCACTGTGCATCTACTGTTTCAGATTGCTTCTGGGCAAAGAGTTGGAGATTTTCTGTTCCCAGAGCCAGGGATTTATTTACGTGCTGTTGGGAACAAGTTCAAGTGAGTGCTTGACGCTGGCAGGTTTGCTGTATACCAAAATGGGAGTATTACATTAAAATTAGAAGACATAAAGAACTCGAGAATTGAAAATGCACAACTGCAGAAAGCAAGTACACAGATTTCCTTGGAAGAAGGACCGTGGGAGAACAGCTCGTGTATTTGGGAAGGAGATAAAAGATAAGGAAGTATAAATCAGCACCAGCAGGACTGCCTGGCGGCCCTTCTGATCTTCCCCGGGTTGAGATTTGTTTACTTTTTAAGTCCACTGTGCCTGCTCTTCAACAGATGGCTCTTTAAACAGAGCACCACAGCACACCAGAGCTGCATGGTTGTAGGAAATGGTTACAGCTTGTTGTTCAGAGGAAGCATTCAAAAAATCTGTTAAAGACAGAATACTTAATCAGAAGCAAAGTGCCGATAAAGATCTGACAGGATGACTAGTTGGTGCTCTGCTGGTGTGCAGATCTAAAAACACAGAGGAAGGAATGGGATGGCTCTTGTCTAGCAGTTGCCTGTGAGCCTGTAGCCTCCAAGGGAACTTGTAGATGGCTAAAGCTTGCCATTCCAGCTGCCTTTGCACTTGATGAGATGAGAAGAAATAGGCACCTTCAAAATGGGATGTATTCTATCTGTCATAGAATGGTTTGGCTTGGAAGGGACCTCAAAGATCATCTAGTTCCAATCTCCCCTGCCATGACAAGGACACCTCCCACTAAACCAGGTTGCTCAAGGCCCCATCCAGCCTGGTCTTGAACACATCCAGGAATGGAGCATCCACAACCTCCGTGGGCAACCTGTGCCAGTGTCTCACCACCCTCAGGGTAAAGCATTTCCTTCTAATTTCCAATTTAAGTCTCCTCTCTTCCAGTTTGACCTATCTTAGGATGGGATGAACCAGCTCTTGCAGCTGCCTTTTATTGCTTCAGTAACTACAGAGTGAGTAGAGATGGCAGGAACAGAAGTGTCAGGAATCATGTTTCAGAACACCTCAAAGCACCAAATTTACTCTTTTTATTGATGGTAGCATTTTTCAATTGTCAAATACCACCATTGCTTGCTTTTACTGCCTGTCATAGATGGCTGAGTTTATGTATTAATGACAGTATCATGTATGATATTAAAATAGTTGCAGAAGATACTTTTAATTAATCTTCAGGACATGTTGGGTTTTATGAAGTGGCTTTTGGCAGTTGTCCCTCCAATTCCTTACTGCCCTCTCACTTTACTCCTTAGAAAGCTCCAAGTACCCCCCTTCTCCCTCTTCTCTTACAGCTGCCGTGGGGATAGCTTACAGGTTACCCCCAAGGGGGTAAGAGGACGTGAGGGGTGATTTGGACTGTGACTGTGACCTGGTGGTTGTGATCATGTTAGAAGAAAACCAAAATGGTAGCATGGTAGGTTCTTCTCAACCTGCCCACAGCTGCTGCTGGTATGTGCACATATAGCCAGAAGTGAATCTTGTGCTTCAACAGCATTTCTCACCTGCCTTCCCCATGCTTCAGGAGATGAGTGTTGGGAGAGCTGGGCCTTGGGGAATTGCCCTGAGTGTGACCCGCTGAGAAGGTGAAACGTTGCCAAGCCAGGGCAAGTTGGGATGGATGAGCCCCATTAGGCTGCACACCATGGGACAGCAGCTCTCAATACAATGCTGGCAGCTACACCTCATGAATAATAGTAATTTATCAAGTAGGTGTTTGAATATTGGCTTGTTCCTTAAAAGTGTCCAGAATTCTGTATTTGGCTGATGTTTGCAACAGCCCTTAATGTAAGTGTTGGGCAAGCTCATTGAGCTCCTCTAGCTCACAACAGGTTACCAGGGCAGCTGTTAAAAGTAAAGTCTATTTATTAATGGTACCCTCAGAAGTAGTCACAAGGTCTCAATCAAAGCCTACTTTGAGTGTTCAAAACACGCATGAAAGAAAGTAAGTCAGAAGGGAGTGCTGGTGTCACGTAGCGCACACTTCTACCAACTCCACTTTTCTTCACTGTCAAGGTGGAATCCAGTTAACTCACTTTGCAGCCCTCTGTACAGAGCCAAATCCTCATCCAGGATAAACTTCCATAGCTCAAATGAAGTTATTAATTTATTATACCTCTTGAGTATTTTCCCCCAAGGTCATTTGACAGACATCCCAGCTCCTGGTAGCTGAGTGCCAGCATCTGCTCTGGGCAGCCATGAGCTGTGCAGACAGCTTACTGATGGCCTGGGAGGAAATGAGTATCTTCACCTTTGAATAGCTAATAATGCTGGAGTCCAGAAGTGATTGCATTTCCTCACATGGATTTTAGAAGAGAAAAAAGCACCAAAGTTGCCTTGAATGTCTTGGCTTACAGTGCTTCTCTTGATGTACATATGTGCTCAGTTGTCTATGCTTTGGTTCCAAGAATACAGTTGTAACAAAATCATTTTATAAGAGAGCCCTGGGGGGAATATGAGTGATACAGAAACTTTCATAGCATACTAGAACTCCTATAAAACTACTTATATGTGTTATCAAAATGATTCATGCTAGCCATACTAAATCCAATTCATTTCACAGGAGAACTGAAATTACAGTTCACTGTCTCTTAACGTTTGTGCAAATAGTGCACAGTGCTACCATGGGGTTGAAAAAGTGTCCTGGTTTGAGCTAGAACAGAACTAATTCTGTTCAGTGATTTCACTTTTCAGCTCAATCTTTTCTAACTAACTGCACTTGCTGAAGTTAACAGCATATTTTTTGTGGATAGTGTCTGCTTCTAGCAGTGATAACACTGGATGTTTACAGTTACTAGCAAAGTTGGTATGCAGAATGGCTCTTCCTCATGCTTGCTTCTATGGAGACCCCTGTCACAGCTAAATCTAGTGTGTCACATCGGGGGGTGCAGAAAGTAAAAGGCCGTACCTGTGGGGAGAAGCAGAGGACAGGTGATCCCAAACTGACCAGTGAATTATTCCTTCTCATATACATCATATTCAATATAAAGCTAAGGGATCATGAGAGTCAAGCTCTCTTCTTCAATGGCCGGTGTCCGAGGAGGACTCTATCCATTCTGCTTTTGATCCCAATCCATGTGTTCCTGAATCTGGTTCCTGAATCTGGTTCCTATCTGCTGCTGAGTCCAGTTTGGGACTTCCCCAGTGCCTGTTCCACAGCATCAGCAATGATGGTGACATTACTGCCATCAGGGGGTGTTGGATTCAATATTGGATTTGTATATAATTGTGTATCTTTCATTTTATTGCTATTATTTTCATTAAAGTTGTTTTAGTTTTCCAATCTGTAAGTCTCTCTTCATTACTCGTTTTCTCTCCCCTTAGAAAAAGGGAGAGGGGTTAATAGAGAACACCTTTCATTCATGTAGTGCCCAGCCCAGCCCTAACCCTTGACAGAAAGGAATTCCCTAAGAACTGGAGATGTAATTGCATGCTGCAAGAAAGAGGCAGTGCTATTTGGATCTGTAACCCAACCCTACTCTCAGAGACCAGGTAAGTTCTGATCAGACCTGATTCTTCACCATCCTGGAAAATTTTCTTCTAGTTTTCCTGGAAGTTTAATTTGTCATCTTGCCCTGATGCCTTCCCAACAAACGTGTCCCCCATGCTTTGACAAGTGCCATGTGTCTGTAGGTATTGCTCTTGATGAAACTATTTTAACACTGAAGGCCTGTTGCAAAACAGTGCTGAATTGCTGGCAGTGTTTTCCTCAAATAGGGATTTAGATAACTTGTTCTACTTAATCAAATTAGTTATCTTTGATTCAATCTGGTGTTTAAGCCAAATTCCCAAGACAAGGTGGTTTTAGTAGTTTGTTCAGCTTGTAATCACTGTTTTCCAAGAATATTTGCTTTTATTTCTTTTCTTTCTTTGGTTGCTAAGTCTCAAATGTGTGTGAAAAACTGATGTAGGTTGGCTGAGTACAGGAAAACAGCTAATTTGACATTGAATTTCTTACTTTGTGAGCTATTGTGTTTTCCACACCTTTCCCTCAATCTGTCAGAAGTATCTGTTTAGCTGGTCTGAAGCTGGTGCCTTGCTGGCTTTACTCTGATTTTTTTTCTTCTTCCTTGCTTCATTTTGGTTTCTCATCCCATCTTGCATCCCCCACTTTATCTGTTTCATTTGGCAAAAAAGACATTTCACAAATTGAAATAGTCAGTAAAAGCTAAGCCGCCTTTATAATTAATTCTCTGTGTGTCAGGACCCTTTTGCCAACTGAAAACACTGCAAATCCCAATCACCTATGTAACAGGTCACTTCAATGTAACCCATTCAGATGCTGGGAGAGGCAAACTCTGTCTCTGCAGGCAGCTTATTTTCTCACCTTTTATTTGCTTCTTTTCTACCTATACCATAAATACCGCATCCTCCTGTGCATTGCCATCTGTACAAATAGCAACAGAAAGGTAGGCAAGACTCTGTCAGGGCCAACATGCATCTTTCTGTAGCTTCCCTTCCCTTCCCTTCCCTTCCCTTCCCTTCCCTTCCCTTCCCTAGCACGCATATGTGGCACTATGTGTGTTACAATTTCATTTCAGTGACTGTATGATTTCATTACCTTTGTATGTGTGTAGAAGCATTGACAGCCAAAAACTGTGAGGATGGGTGAAATTCACTGGAATCACTTGCATCTGGATAATGCAAAAGGTACAATATTATCAGTATTTGTACTTCTGTAAAATATGAGGTTTTCCTAAAATTACATTTTTAATAACTATTTCTGTAAAAATGATAGATCTATTACTTTTTTTTTTTCCCCTGAAGCGTATCCTACCTCTTTGTTGGCATGTAAGGGTTTTTTTGCATATTTCCTACTGTAGCCAAAGCCCACCTGAAGCTATAGAAAGGGAAACTCAGCAGTCTTGTGGTGACCGAGCTGCTCTGTAGGTACCTGCCACAGGGGTAGACAATAGGCTACACCAGCAGATGGCCTGTTTATATGACCAGAAATTTCTGAGTCTCAGCAGAATGACACCATGGACCAGGTGAATCACAGGATCACCATGGTTGGAAAAGGCCTTTAAGATCATCAAGTCCAACCGTTATCTAACTCTACCTGGCCCACTCCTATACCATATCCATGAGCAGCATATCTAAATGGCTTTTAAATACGCACAGGGATGGTGATTGAACCACTTCCCTGGGCAGCCTGTTCCAGTCTTTGATAACCCTTTTGGTGTAGAAGTTTTTCTAATGTCTAACCTAAATCTCCCCTGATGTAACTTGACTTGAAGATATGCTGTAAACCAAACTTGCTCCACAGGCTGTGGATGTTGTCGCCACTGCCCCGAGCTGTGTCCTGTGGCCTCTTCAGAGCCGCTGCACTTCACCTGCTGCATCAGTGACATGGTTTTACCTTGGCAAGCAACAAGGCTGCCATGGCATCTCTCTAGCACTCATCCCCAATCTCAGGAGCTCCCAGCTCACTCAGTCAACCGCTGGAAAATGGGGATAACTGAACCACAGGATTTAAAGTCACTTGAGGTTTCTTCTTCATGAACAATCCTTTATTTGAGCATGCACCTTGAGAGGAATCCCCTCTTACCTTCTTCTAGATGCTCAGAAGTGCTCCAGTGACTTGAGAACCTGAAGAGCTGCTAATACCCAAGTCGCTTTTACAGGTGGCTTTGAAAATGCTACCTGAGGTGATGAGCTCAAATGTCTCTTTCTATACTTGAGAAAGTGTATATCCATTTGCTCCTTGGGGCAGAACCATTGTAGATACCGCTGCCATCACACCCTCATTATTTCAGCTGTTCCCATAGCACTACCCCATGACTTGTTGACAGTCTCAAGGGATTCATGAACTTAAAACCTGTCGATATTTGCTTACCCTTCCCACACTTTGCCTGTCTGTACACATTGATTTCTAAATATAGAAAAGAATGCAAAGGATAAGGAGCTGCAGACACACTTCGAGGATGCAGCCTGGTTGAGTGGCTTGGCTGGCTGCAGCACGCGGCAAGCATGGTGTGGTTTATATCAGATCATCTTAGAATAGACTGAGAGTAGGACACGTCCCATCTATTAGCCAGTGCACACCAGCAGATGTGTGCAAATGTGTTTAGTAGGAGTATTTCTATAGTGGTAACAGATGATGAAATGAGGTGACTGACCTAAGTTTCTCCTTCCTAAATCTCCAAGAAGGCAGGATTTTGCTGCAGATCTACGTTGTTTGTCCGAGGGCTGGCTGCCAGCAGATTGCCAACAGGCTGTCAGTGCCTGCCAGCAGGATGGAGGAGATGTGGTTTCAGCTGTGGAGGCAGCTGACAAATTACTGTAGATGAATCTCTGAGCAATTGAAATGTGAATAAACCAGCTTGCAGTGGAAGGAGGCACGGGATCTGTCAGTGACCACTGTTTGGAAAAGAGCAGGTGTTAGTATGCCCAGAGGTGATTTGGGGCAATTAGTAGTCCCGTAACATCCCTTGGCAGGACTCATGGCAGCCAAACTGGTATCTTCTTACTGTCCAGGAGCACTGGGGCATTTGGCAGCAGCTGTGGCCTCCATGTTTCACTTCACTTTCAGTATCATCATCAGTGGAGCTGCTGAAATGCCATCCCTCCTGCAAGGACTGGAAGATGTTCACGAGAAGCTGGGAACTGGCAACACAGAGAGGATGAAGATGTCAATAACTGGTAGCTTTCCTGGGAGAGGGTTGTACCTAGTGAGTTGGTTTAGCTCCTATGCAGTGGAGGCTGGACCTGCTCTTGCTGCTCAGTGGTGCAGCTGTAATGTTAATGCTCCAAGTGTGTTTACATTATCCATGGCTTTTCCTGTTGACCTAAATCTGATCTACTTCTCTGTCTCTCAAACCCCAGGCACAGGTCCCACAAGAGGGGTGCCTGGCATGGAGCCCCCTTGACCACCTGTGGCATCAGGTGGTCCTTCAAAACAACCCTTCCCCAATCCCATGTTCAAGGTGTGCATAGATGTTTTCAGTGGTTGCGTTGCTTGTCAATCCAACGTGACAGAAAGAACGGGGTGAAATGGTGTCAGGTGTGGAAAAGCAGCTGCTAGAGAGCCAAAGGGAAAGTGGCTGGATCAGCACTCTACCAAAAGCCCTGGGCATGGGGGGTGAGGGAAGAGGAGAACTAAAACACATGGATGTTTTAGGACCAAGTGGACTAAATTAGGCTGAGGGGTTGGCTTTGCAGATGCCATGTTCAAAAAGTTTCAAGCTGGTGTGGCAGGGAGGGAGGCTGTGAGTTGGAGTAGGGACAGAAAAGGTGTGCATGAAAGGCTTGTGTCATGACATGGTCTTGAAATGAGAGCTAGAAAGATGGGGTGAGTGCTAGAAACAAAACTAGCTGCTGAGGACAGGAGATTTGCAGGAGTCCCCAGAATTAGTAAGGACTTCTGGAAATCACCCTTGCAGGAACAAATGAGAGTTACAATCCTGCGCCACTGCTCCTGGCTGCTGGCAGGTCTCTATCTTTTCATGTTTTAATGTTGCATGTGAAACCTTCTATACAGGACAGTGTTCAACAAAATCTATACATTTAAAGATAGTTTCTTTTCTTCTGGATAAAGCACAGTTTAAGTGGCTCAAGGTCAAAGAACAACTGACCAGTGTCAGCTAATATCTATCTGGGAAAGTCCCCAACCCAGATTTTCGACTGAATGTGTCATATCACAGCTTCATTACCTTCAAGATAAATCTGCAGAATGCTTCTCTGAAGCCCCACACAAAGTCCATGTGTATCTTTAATTTATATGGCCATGGCTGGCTGTTGGAAACCTGGGTTAATTCACTAAGAGGATGTGTATTTGGATTTTTTTCCTAGTCTCTGCATATGTTCTTGAGCTGGTCAAAGGTGCAGAGAAGGTATGCAAACACTTCTAGTAGGAGAGATAGTAAATGAAATTAATTTCTAAATGTATTATAGTGTTAAATACAAATATATCTGGTTAATGGAAAAAGCATAGTGAAAATGGTGCAAGATTCTGAAGTGAGCATCCTTTTTCACAGTAACTGCAACATACCAAATGATAAATGTTCTTGGCTTGCTCAGCTGGAAGTATTTACATTACTTATTAGCATTTATATTACAATTGCACGCCTGAACTGTTCACTACAGAATGGGATAGTAGAATGAGCCAGCAAAGGAGTAGGCAATTAATGGTCCTTTACAGCAAGCTGGTCCTGATGGAGACAGTGGTCATGATGAACATGCTTGCTGCTGGAAGACACTCAAGGGCACTCACTCAGCTGTCTTTCTGAATTCAGGAATCATGAAGTGTGTTCTTGCAGGTCAAGTTGAACTAAAATGTGTTTGGCTCAACTGTGTTCTTCAAAAAGTGTCTTAATCTCTAAGGAGAAAATTAAGCCTTGCTGAGACCAGTCAAGAAAATACTGAGATCTTTTAATTTGACTGGAAACATGTAAATCATCTGTATACCTGAGTCAAACTTACTTAAAAACTGCTTTCAGAAGTGTTTTTACAGAGTGCCTGCTATCACTGTCCCCATACCTTCCTAGCTGGCCTGGCACACATTTTACTCTTTTCTAGGATCTGGATACCTTCTTTGGGTGATCAGTGCAGTTTTGTATGTCTTGCATCGTATCTTGTCTTCTCCTCCCTTTTGGCCTTGCTGATGTATCTGTTTCACCTTCCCACAGCTTCCACTCCTCAGTGCTGTGTGTCCAGCGATGCCCGCATGCGGCTGCTGTGCCTGGGTGGGCAGGAGTGAGGCTGCACTTTGCACTCAGACCTGCATGCAGGAAAAAAATGAAGAGAGGCCTGAGGTATGTGGACCTGCAGATTGCACCCAGGATGTGTGCTGCAGTCAGCGAGGCTGCAGAATATTCCTCTCTGTGCAGGGAAGGTTAAAGGGCAGGTAGTGAAGTCCCAGGACGGGTTCTAGCAAAAACCAGAGCTAGGTTCTGACCCGCCCTTGCTCCATCCCTCCCAGGACAGGTGTGCTCTCCAGCACAAACTGCTTCCTGCAGCAAGTTATTCCAAACCTTTTTTTTCTTTGCCTCCACTGAAAGCAAACAGATGGCAAACTAGCCTCCAGGTGTTGCACCAGATTCAGGGGTGAGGCTAAGTTCATGCAATTTATACATCCTTCTGAGCTCCATAAAGTTAAAATCACTCCCATCATTATACCAATTTTTACACCCACACTTGCGCTATCTGCAGCTTTACCCACCTTTTACTCATCACCTCTGAATTTGGCCCACTCATTCTAAAGGAGAAAATGGGATTCACAAGGCCAGTCCCAGCTTCATACATCAGCTTCTCCTCTTGGGTCTCTTCCTGGGGCGCTCTTCGGCTTTTCCACCACACGGTATACTGGCAGGGACTTCTTTAGCCAGGCTTGAACTCAGGGCTCTGCACAGAGCCATTCTGGCCAGCAGGAACACTTCAGCGCCCACTTCGTGGATGTTATCAAGGAGATAATGGGTCCTCAGCTGGGTTCCCCCAACAAAAAGCTGTTACAAAAGAATCTCCATTCAGAATAATACTGCAAGACCTTGCAACACGGTGGTGGCAACATTTTCATCACTTTCTGAATCTGGGTTTTCATACACTGCAAAATCGATGAATTAATTGCAGCCAGGAATACATCTTTCAGCTGCTGGATGTCCATGAGCAGTGCTAAGAAAAAGGCTCACTCACTTAAACTAGTTTGCAGTTTCCCACTCCATCACCTAATAAAGAGCCAGAGCCAAACACACCAAGTGCAAATGCTTCTTTATGACCAAATTTCGTAATACAGCAGTACAGTGTAACATAGTGTATGTTTCCTGTGTAAAATCGATTCACCCACTGGAAGGCATTGAGCAAACACCAACAAAATATTTAGCAAAATAAATGGGGCTGTCAGATGTCAATATAATACAATATTGCTTTTGTTGCAGGGATGGATGGAGGAGCCGCTCTGTGCAATGGCTGTGGCATCACTTTTGCATTCAGCTGAAATATAGAACGGTTTGGGTTGGAAGAAACCTCAAAGATCATCTAGTTCCAAGCCCCTTGCCACAGCAGAGACACCTCTGACTGGACCAGGTTGCTCAAGGCACCATCCAACCTGACCTTGAACATCTCCAGGGATGGAGCATCCACAACACCCCTGGTCAACCTGTTCCCATGTCTCATCACCCTCAAGGTAAAGAATTTCCTTCTAATTTCCAATCTAAATCTACCCTCTTCCAGTTTGAACCTGTTACCCCTCATCCTATCACTACAGGTCTTTGTAAAAAGTCCCTCCCCAGCCTTCTTGTAGGCCCCTTGAGATACTGGAAGGCTGCAATAAGGTCTCCCTGGAGACTTCTCTTCTCCAGGCTGAACAAGCCCAACTCTCTCAGCCTGTCTTTGTGGGAGAGGTGTTCCAGCCTTCTGATCATCTTTGTAGCCCTCCTCTGGACCCTCTCCAGCGGGTCCATGTCCTTCTTGTGCTGGGAGTTCCAGAGCTGGACACAGTACTCCAGGTGGGGTATTATGAGAGCAGAATCACCTCCCTTGACCTGCTGGCCACACTCCTTTTGATGCAGCCCAGGATACTGTTGGCTTTCTGGGCCACACTGGCAAATTGCTGGCTCATGTTGAGCTCATCCCCACCTGAGGATGCAGGTGAGGAGCACCACACTGCAGAGGGACTGGATTTGCCAGAGTCCAGGCCTGATGAGCAGCTGTAGGTGCTCTTGAAAGCCCCTTGTTGGGCCCCTATGATTTTCTTCCATAAGCAAATGTAAAGATTGTAACATACTAATATTTAAAAAAAATAAGTTACTGCTGATCTGTTAACCAGCAAGAACTGGTTAAAAAGCTTCAAAAGGCAAGGATTTGAGATGGGAGCAGTGTTGCTGTCAGCAAGCCTGTGGGCAGAGGGTGGGGGTACCACCTCCTGGCATCCCCTACTGGCATCTGTGGGGATCCTTGCCTGTTTCAGAGCAAATTATAAGGGATTCTTCGTTCCACCTCTTACATCTTGCTGTTCTAAGTTTCAAAGTGTTTTAAAACATTAGTGTTAAAATATTTTTGACTCTAGTTTTCTGTCAAACCAAATATAAACAAATAACTTATTTGTGTTTTGGGCTAATTTATCATTAGCAGTTCTAAGCAGGAGACTAAGTCAGATTGTGTTGTCCTTCCTGCAGTAACACCTTTGCCGTGTTGGTGCCGTCTCCCACCAACATACCAAGCACAGAGCAGGGAATGTCCTCCTGTGTCTCAACTTACAGGTCAGCCCAACCTGCTTTGACTCACCCATTCAGGAAATTAAGTTGAACACCAGGTCAAGAGTGTGCAAAGTAGATCTGATATGAATGATTATTTATTTTGCTATAGTATTTTGTGATAAGATTACCTCAGGGAAGAGAAAATGACTGTTGCAGACACAAAAAGGAGAGCAGGTTTTTGTTTCCAGTCAGTTTAAACCGTCATAATTCCCAACAATCTTGCCTGTAATCTTTTCAATAGATAATTTTTTTCTGCACTTTAGGGTAAGTCATATTATCGGCAGCTTTTACATACAGTCACGGATGGCTCTGTCCCACTGCTGTGACCAGTTAGCCACCTATAGTTTTCACAGAGGATTCTTGCAGAAAAATCCTGATCAGGGCATGTGCTTAAAAATCACCATTATTCTCAACAATTATCTTCCATTTTAGAAGCAGCTGTCCATAGGAATCCAATCAAACAAATTCTTGGATAGGCTGGCTTTGAATTTGAGCTCACTGCCTTTTGGGAAGCACAGAATCATAGAGTCATTAAGGTTGGAAACAACCTCTAAGATCAAGTCCAACTGTCAACCCAACACTACCATGACCAATAGACCATGTCCTGAACTGCCACATCTAGACGTTTTTTGAACACCTCCAGGAATGGTGACTCCACCAGTGAAGTGCTGGGGCCTGGGCTGTGGGCCCTGAGTTGTAGTTGACCTATGGATGAGTCACAACCCAGCAACATGTTTTGTTCCCCAAGTGGTTCCCCAAGGCCCGAGAGGCAGAGCCTGGCCCACCTGGGGGAATGGCCCACCTGGGTGAATGGCCCACCTGTGTGAGGCCCTGCATTTCCTCAGGTGATTGTGGTTGGGATGGTGGGCAAGGCTAGAGCTATATTAACCAGGAACCAACCAGTTTGAGAGAAGGAACAAGGAGCTGATCAGTTTGAAGAGAGTTCCTGTTGGGGCCTTGGAGGAGCTTCTTGTTGGGTGCATCTTACTGAGTGCTCTCTCAGTGGTGGGTTCCCCCTTGGTTGATAAAATATGAAGGTATGCTGAGGGGATGTTGCTGAGTTTGGTGGTGTTGTGAGGAAGAAGAGAGCTAGCAGCACAACCGCTTCCTTGGGCAACCTGTTCCAATGCTTGACCACTCTTTCAGTAAAGAAATTTTTCCCAATATCCAATCTAAGCCTTATCCAGTGTCCCACAGGCCAGTGTTTGCGCACTATGGTTGGTTACCTTTTTTTCCTCCTCATTTATTTAATTTGCTTATGTATAAGAACAGAGCAAAGCATTGGAGATGCTTGTGCACATTGTGTTACACCTTCCAGGTTCATGAAATTAAATCCGCAATTCTGTTTTCATATGGTGATGGAGGAACAGACCAGCTAGTGGAGTCAGGGGAATGGGAAATACTAGCCTGGAGGAAAGAGAGGAAAGAAAGCAAAGAACTACCTGAAAACTGAAGCAGTAATAAATGAGGCAGAACAGCAGGGAAGAGCCCTAAAGCAAGGAGGTGAGGGAGTAAGAGATAGAGACATTCCTTTCCTGATTGGAAAGAGCCTTCAGAGCAAGTCATGTGTTACTATTTCTGACAGTGGGCAGGGAGTGGGGAGGGCAAACCCTCCTGCATCAAGAATGAGGGGTAAGTGCTGCATTTCTACTTCACGGATTCAAATGCTTTTGAAGCCTAAGAAGATAAAATGCCTGGTATGCTTGAGGGGCAGGGCAATTGTAAAGATCAGAAGAGTTTTCCTTCCTACTTGTCTTCCTGTGCAGCTCAAGGCTATTCAGCTAAGCTTTTATACACAAATGGGAATTTTGTTGAATGACTCTCCAGTACAGCCCTTTATGCAGTTTTTCTTTCCTGTTTCTTCTTTGTTTTGTTTGGACTGCCCATAAGCTGTGATTGGTGAGGGCTGGGGTTGCTCTAGTCAAAGAGGTGTTTTGATTTCTTTCTGGCCTGCTTCCTGGGCTAGGGGACAGAGCAGCAGAGAGAGACACTGGTTACAGCATGAATCAGTATCTGGTTCCTGGGCATTCTCCTGGGTGGCGTTTGGGTAACTGCATCTCTTTTCTATGAGAAAATGAAATCAGAGCCATTATGGGCAGCTTGTGAGTAATGCAACTTAAAATTTGAATAGAGGGGTTTTATTGTTAAAAAAAAAAAAAAAAGGGTAATTTGTAAAAGAACAAAGATTGTCAAGCATTTAAATGCTCCAGCTTTTACAGCATGAGGTATAATGAGGCCAAACTGAGGTAACTTCTGCTTCCTAAGATCAAGTAAGAATTGCAGGAGCACCCTCAGAGCCACAGCAGCTGTAGACCTTTAACCAGACACAGTGTGCAAGCAAACACTAGAAAGCAGATCCAAGAAGGCCTTGAGCCCAAACCCTTTAGCTATTTTTAGTTCTCCCCCCTCCCCAATATCTAACAGATGATATTAATTTCTTTTCGCTTATAGCTTTCAGCTACCACAGTTACAACACTGATACATCTCCGGAAAGTGCAATATTGCATCTTTGGAGATTTTTAGGCTTCCAAGCACATTCGCAGCTGATCTCTGCGCAGCTGGGAGACTTGCAGAGGGAAATCAGCTGCATCAGGCTGCAGTATGTGCTTGTTGCATCAGTGCTGCACCCTGCTCTCCTCTGCCTTGGTTGGCTGGTTCCCCCGCTGCCCCCAGTCCACCTACTGCAGAAAGGCAATAGAAAGACTTCTCTAGGAAAAGAAAGCATCTGGCTGTAAATGCAACAAGACCTCCTCAATAACATTCAGTGTATTGGGAAACATCATCTGGCAGACAGATATTTTCAGGAATCCCTATTACAGTGCTTGCCAACACCTTGAGTAAACTTCAACGCTCTCTATTTATTGTTGAAAGCCACAGGAGAAGATTATTTATAGCATTCTTGAGGTCTTCCCTGCCGATCCCAAAGCCTGTTTGAACTAATGAGAGAGGGTTGAGCCCACAGCGCTTGCTCCTTCTAACCCATCAGTAAAATCAGCATTTTATCATCTTAAGTTTCTTCTACTTGAATTCATCTGTCCTGCTGGTTAAAAACTGGTGTATGAAAATAAGTTTGAGGTAATTCTTGCCCATACAAATGGAGTCATCCTCCTTGAGTATCAACAAATTCTCCTAAGTTTAAAATATATTTAAAGATAGAACTTAAATTAATATTTAGGGTTGCAGTCTATTGAGGGTTTAACATGGAGGGCAGCTGCACAAACCCTTCTGGAGTAAATACTCTTTATGTGAGATTTCACAGCATTTTGTCATGGAGTGATGTTTTTTTCAAGCAAGGAATTTTTTCTATTTCTAGTCTCAAAATATCAGAAAAGTGTTGAATTTTGACAAAACATAATGCAAATGTTATTTGGCAGAATATTATGTGTTCGTTTTTCTATCTCAGTCAGAAATATATTCTCACTCTTGCACAGGTGTAGTGTCCCTTTAACTTTTATTGTTGAACATCCTTAGGAATAAGGTTTAATAAAGCTGAAGCTATGAAAAAGTAACACAAATATTGCTGTGTCCAACAACATAAAATGACATCAGATTGGTCAACAACATCCTTTTTTCTCTTGAAACAGAGTGAACCAAATGGCCAAAGTGCTACTTGCTATTGAATTTCCTCAGGTTAAACTTCTAAGCTACCACAAGTTGCAGGAGTCAACATGAATATAGAAGCACATTTGCAATGTATGAGCAAAATTGATGCAGTAAATGCTGTCACTGTGCTGATTCCAGATCTTCCTCCTTTTCCTTTGGCCAGGTGCAGAGTTCATGTGAGTTTGAGAGAACGTGAAGTTAGAGACGGAAGGTGGCTGTAGACTAGATCTTTACTTTGGCTTTTAAAGTGTGATTACTTTGCAATGTAATGACCAGTTTTGGTCTTTTTTTTGAGCACTGAAAGCTAGATGTCCTTTTCCCATTATTGTTACTCTCAAATAACCTCTACCATTCTTGTTTTTTTCAATATTGTTCTCTTAAATGCCTATTGTATGGAAGCCCAAGCACATATACAGAGCATCCCAGTTGTGAAACATCCCACTGAGGTCCCCACCAGGTGAAAACCTTAGAGCTGTTGCTGCACTCTCAGAAACTCCAGTGGGACCAGCCAGGGCCTTCAGATGCTACCAATCATGATGAAGAAAGTGCATTCACTCAGTGAATATTCCAGCATGTTGCTACTGAAGAGCAAGAAACTGTCACTCTAAAAATCCTGGAAGGTAGCCATAGGGTACTGGCTGTAGGTCCTGAATGATTTGTTTTGTTGTTTATAGTAATTTTTTTTCAGTGAAGGCTCCCATATTGGCATACCAAATGTTGAGGGCACTTGAAACTCTGGACTGAAAGGCATTTAAAAAAACTGAAACCATTTTTTTTTTAAAACTTCTCAATTAATTTTGAACATTCATTGTTCTCTCAATGCATTTCTGCCACATGAAGAATACTTGTATAGTGTAAAGGTCTCATCTGAATTGGTCCATGGTGTTCTGTAATTTCCTCATATTTAAGGACTTAGGAATAAAATTACTAATTGGTCTGGACAATGCCCTGCCTCAGATCACATGGAAGATGATCTGTTCTTTTAATTTTGGTTATTATTTTATTCTATTGTGGAATATAGTTTCATGTATACATATACATTCTGTATTTGTAAATGTTTATCACTGTGTTCCAATGAACTGTCTGACAGAGATGTTGGGCAAATCAAGGTGATCTCTTGAATTCCAATAGTTTAATTTTTTTTCCAAGCCTTAAATCAGTGCTTTTCCTTAAACTGTTGGTTACAGACTAGGTTTTGGTATATTATCTCCTATACTCAGGAGAATTTTTGCATGCTGAATAGCATGTGAATTGTCCATCCACAAACTGAGACTGGGACCTGGGCAGAAGAAATGGAAAACTCCACAAAGACTGAGGCTCAGAGAAGACACTTTCTAAAAGCTGCCTTCTTTTTTGTGTGCTTTTCCACTCATGCTTTAGAAAAATGTCATTTATAACCTTTTGAACAAGCCAAATCTCCCTTTGTTAGGTCAACGAAAAAAAAAATTAAATCCAACTGTGATAAGGAAGGATTTAGAAAATCAAATGATGGGAAAAAAATCTCAGTCTTATTCAGCTGACCCTGCTGTTGAAGCTGTGGCGATTGCTGGAAGCCTCAGTGTGCCCTCAATCAGCCGCCCTCTCTGTCAGTACGTATTAGAAAACATTTCCTCTAATCCCATCATTCAGTGCTGTTGTGGAAACCAGCAGGCTCACTACCAAATCCACCCACTATTATTTTTATCCTATAGAAAGCGCTGCCTTATCGGACAAAATCAAAATGGCTCATGTGCAATGTGAAGAGCAAGTGGGTTTTACCATCACTCATGCCCAAACTAAATATAGATTAAATTGCACCCTGCCAGCATAAAGTGTGCATTGTGGGGCTTTGCTCTGCAGCCCCTAACCCCAGCTTGCTCCCTGCCAGATAGATCACTACGTGCTCCCTTCAATACCCCTTTTCTTAAAAGGGCAAAACAAAGCAGCAGTGTCTGCACTGGAATGTGCTACAGGTAGCGATCTAAACCTCCATCACCAGAGTCGGCCAGAGGATTAATTTAGTGCATGAAGGTTGTTGCTCGGAGGGACTCACAGGAATGCAAACCAAAGGCCTTCAAAGAGCCCACAACAAAGGAGAAAGCCATATGACCTCAAACGCTTGGTAGGATGAGGAGCATTGGATTAAGAGCTTGGTCTACCTCATAGAGCAGGCAGGAAATGCTGCTGTATTGAAAAGCAGTGCAAGCAGGGAGATTTTGGGGTGGGTTTTTGTTTTTTGTTTTTTTTTTCCCTGTAGGCCTCTTTGGCTAGTTGGCTAGAGAACTGCAGCCTTGCTAATGACAATTTTATAATATCTGATACAATCAAATGTCTATGCAAGTCTTAGGATTGCAAACATAATGTGTTTTAAGTTGTATTTTGTTTCCAGATAAAGTACCTGTTTTTCAGTTCCTGTTTTTCTCTTGTGTTTTTTATTTTTGGTGGGGGCACACCGCTGCCATCCCAGCACTGCTGAGTCACAAAGCGAGCTACCAGCCCTGCCATGTGCTGCTTTGCAGACTTGCATGCATTTCAGTGAACTAGAAGGATGATCAGGTGGGCTGGGGATGAGGACTGCTCCCATTTTGCACAGCCTCAGCAGAACACAAGTAGAAGACCATTCCTGTGCAGCACATGGGCACAGTTCTAGACCTGACTGTTCCAAGAAGGCTCCCCAGGTAAGATCTTAACTATTTACTTAAAAGACTGGAGAAATAACAGCAGTACACAGACAAGAACCAATGTGAAACTTGTGACAGAGCAGCTTTCAATTTCTCTCAAACTTACTCATAAAACCCAATAACGCTACAAATTCTCCACCACAGATGACCTGGCTTTATGTTACCTACCATCCTCATCTGGAGTCAATTTCCAGTCAATGCTTCTTACGTCTTTTCCATAAGAAGTCATGTAATTACATGCAATTATCAAATTACTCTTTCTTCTCAGTCCTCTACTCTTGTCAATCAAACCATGCCATCACCCTCTTAATCATTTAAATTGTACAGCATCCCATTTGAGTAACGTTTTCCTGAATCTTTTCAACATACAAGCCTTCTGGATAATGTTTGAAAATGGCCTAAATAATCATGGGCAATTAGCTCTCTCTATCACTATTCTCTATTTCCCTCTTTCTTCAAGCAAGGTTTGAGGCCACTCTTGGCTGCCTCAGTGCAACACGAGGGCAGGATCTGTTGGTGCCAATCAGAGGCCATGGTTAGGGCATCCTCTTTTGTTTCCAAAATACAACTACTCTCATTATTTACACATCTTATCTTGCCTGAAACAGTTTACTGTGCAGAGGACTTGGTTTTCTTTTCAAAGACATTATATGAACAGCAATCTGTGGTGCTTATCTTTGTTTTTCCTCATTCCTTGAGAAGCAAAATTTTGAAGCACTACCAGTTTAAGGATTGATGTTAACTTGCTGCTTCTTCAAGGTCCTCCAGCCTGAAGAATGACGCTAGTTAAACAGCAAGCATTTCAAGACAAAATATACCATAATTTTAATACAATTGAACCATTATGGAATACTAAAAATTATAAAATAATTGATCGTTAACTTTGCAGAAAATTCTATTATTAATTTGAGATCAACAAACCAAGATTGGTTCACGTATCGTTTTATTCACAAGTAGAAAAAGTATTACAAAATGATTTATACAAGGTTTTAATTTACATTCTTTAGAGGAGTATTTAAAACAGCACTATAAGTCTCTACACATGATATATGGGCAGTCTAAATGTGGTGGTAGTGTATGTTTTCTATTGGCATGTACAACATTGCTTGCCACAGGCAATATAAAAAAGACCAATTTGGTTAAATTAAGAAAAAAAGTATATACACAATATACACATATATTTAAAAAACACTCTCTTCATTTTTTCATGCTAATTTGCTCTCAAGCTATCTGACACTCATTTAAAGAAATGAGTATATTACTCAGGAGTTGCCTGACAAAAACAATTTTATACGAAGTGTAAATTCCAATGGGAAAACATACTTACTGCAGTAGATGCTGGCAAAACTTTTGAACATATCATTTTAAAGAACTGTTATTAGTGAAAAGTTAAATCTCTGCATGTTCTAAAAATATCTTACCATATACTGAAATGAACACTGGAGTTTTTTCTATTACAAAGTATGTACAAAGAAGCACACATCTCTTCATGCACATGTAGTGAAAAATAACATTTTGTGGCTTCTTAAATGTATGAAAGTATCCAAAGAAATTATTCAAAACTATATACTACTATACTTCAAAGTATTTAGCTGAGCAACTGTACTCCCTGTATAACTGCATATTATTCTGTCAGTAAGCAAAAGGTGGTATTTACTACTTAAAAATCAGGTACATAATTTCTTCACTTACTTTGCTTTGAATTTGTTAACTGTTACTCATGGCTTTTGCAGACAGGAATAATCTCACTGGTTTTAGCTGAAGCATCTTAGTGCCTTGGCTGCCTATCCTGGCATTGGCTGTTCTTGTGCAGGTGCAACCTTCTGCTGGGTGCTTCAAAGCAGAAGTCTTTTTCCATTCTGGCACATGAAAACTGCCTCAACATTCCCCTTGCCACACCAACCATGTGCGGAAAGACGAGCAATATTCATGGAAAATTTGCATCTGTTTTGCTGATTGCTTTGCTTTTGACAAGGCACATTGGATACTTTAAAGAATAATTGCTAGAGTTCATCACTGACAAGTGTGAGCCTGTTGAATGTAATGAACCAGTTAGAGGTTATCAGGATTACTCACTGAAGTGAAAACTATTTTAGGACCATAAAAATGGCTGCAGCACAAATTGTGTTGTGGGATGTGGTACAACAAACTGCAGTTAAAAAAATCTTAACAGTGATGAGGGCAGAGAGTTGATAATTTACTAGGCATGCACACAACTTTGAGGATTCAATTTGAAGGTAATTTTTTTAAAAAAACATTATGAATTAATTTTTATATTTTGTGTGGAAGAATTGCATTTACACAATACTAGAGTGAGAAGGAGAGTGACATGAATGAAAAGCAAAGGCCTGCTACATGAAAGAATTAGGTCACCATGAAGCCTTACCCTTGAAAATAATGCATTACTGAAAAATATTAGTAATAATCTCATTTTAAGAATACTTTCATGGCACACCTGCTACAGTTTGACATTTTGATGTGGCAGTTGATTACATTTATTACAACATCCAAAAATTACATGCTATAACAACAAGTGCTGTATTCCAATACTGAGACTACCAATTAAACAACAACATCCCTATCTATACAGCTGACTTTCATTAGGCTAAATCTAATTTAAAGCTAATCTCCTGCTATATTTAACAAAACAATGCCCCCTCCCACATATGTAATAACTGGATGGAGGGGACTTTAACCATAGATATTGTAACATGCAAACTCTGTAACTCCCCAAACTAGCTTATTGACTATAATGTGATGTATAATAAAAGCTTCAGTTTATCAATAGATGATCCTTGCATAAACAGAAATGTTTATTTTTTAAGTCCTTCAACAGCAGGAAACTGAGTTAAAATTAGAACCGATCAAGAAAATCCTCATGCATGCAGAAATCTGCAAGCAGAATAACTGTCAATGTCTTGTCCCACGCCTTCTGACTTCTGTAGCCGTATTTAAGATACCCACCTAAACACACTGAAGTATTTATATTTCTTGCTGTATTTATATATACTTTGAAACGAACTCCAATGGACATTTTGAGAATTTGAGGGAATAGAAGGTTCTTTTTCTAAAAGAGATGCACAAGGCCATAAATCCACTTTCATGGTTCTTCCAGGATGCTCCTTGAAGTTTCACTTTACAGCTGTTACGGCTGAGATGCAACTGCTCAGAAGGTGTGAAATGATGCCATTTTTTTCCAGCTGATTCTGAAACCATGCAACACTGAAGACCAGACTGTGTTTGATGAGAAACAGCAGAGGAGCATTAGAGAAGCATTCAGCTTTAGTGTTGAGCAAAACAGCTTGGCTTCCTAAAAGAAAGAGATAGAACAGTGGTTACACAAACTCATAAAAAACCTGCATGAACTTCTATACTTGACTGAAAACTATAAAAATACAGCTATACTTACTGCTTGTTGTCAAAATTCACCTGCACTTGAAGACTGAATGTGTATTAAAATACCCATTTAAAAACTTACATTTATGGGCACAGAAATAAAAANAGGTAGATGCCCCATCCCTCGAAACAAGTTGGATGGGTTAAGCAACCTGATCTAGTTAAAGATGTTCCTGCTCACTGCAGGGGGTTTGTACTAGATGATCTTTAATGGTTCCTTTCAACCCAAAGCATTGTATGAATGAGTAAGAAAATTTGCAATTTATATATTGTAACAACTATGGTGAAATATAAGTTAATTTTTATAGCAATATTTTGAAATTCTGTGGTTCCTTTCATCTAGAAAAACTCTAATATTAATCACATATCTCTTAAGTTGATACTCAGTTTAGTAGTCAAAAATCATACAAGAATTTCTGATTTTTAAAAATCTTGTTAATATGGAAATATATTCCCTTAAAACACTGAGAGAGCGTTCAAATTCCATAAGTGGTGAAAAACTGGAAACCCACAGTGTTAAGATTTGCAGTCATAGCCATGTCATTGTCCCTTCCTATATATACCTAGAGAATGGGACTGTTACCTACTGATATTTGGCATATAGCAAAATGCAACTACGCCAGTTGCTATCTGACGCATAGGCAGTTAGTGCCGGACGGTGTCACAGACAAAACTATATATTGTAACTGAGAAAAATATGTTAGATAAGGTTGATATTTTCAGTGACAGCAGTAGATTTCAGGGTAATATATGAGTTTCACTGAAGTCAACGGAAAACTATCTTGACTTAGCAGTCTATTTACCTCCCTTTCCTCCTCTTGAAAAGGTCACCTGAAGAATTAAGGCTTGATTTACAAAGAATTAACTATTGTACTTACATGCTTTCAGAATATACATTTTTTTTTGTTGTTAAATGCTAATTACTTTCTACTTCTTATTTAAGAACAATATGAAAATGGCATGCAAACCAAATGGAAGAGGATCAAAGGAAGGCAGTCTTATTTCTGCAGATGACCCTAAGCTTTCATAATTACAGACAGCATAATTTTCTCAATTAAGTTTGGTGGATTATTAGTATTGGTGGCAACTGCTTCTGTTCCTGCTTCTGTGTACAGGCACAGGGGACTATTGCAGCTTTCCAGCCACAGCCTGCATAACCCTGGAGTAACACCACCAGTACACATGCCATACTTTGGGATC
>VYZX01023094.1:2230-22112 GCA_013401335.1 Brachypteracias leptosomus | reverse complement strand
ACTGACAGTATAATAAAATAATTTCAGGCCTCTATTTTTCCTTGCCAAAGTGTCTGTAATCTAGCAAACACACCTATCCAACTGCAAAACATGCACAAATGTGTTTGCAAAACCATGGCCTCAGTTATTTTCCTCCCCTTCCCCACTGTTTGCCTAATATATAGCACTTTCCATTACTGTAGGACTAACATCTCTTTGCTTCTCTGTATTGTTTATAAATTTGACCCAATGTATCTCCCAGAAACACCACTGAAAGCTCACTTAAAGGATCTTGCATATCATTATCATTCTGCTTTTCTGTATTGTTTATAGAGCAAATACACCTTCACGAAAAAAGACAAACAAAGCTTCCAATGATGTTAAAGTTAACAGGAAAATTCAATGCTACAGAAATAAGAATACAGGACTGGAAACAAAAATTCACTAGATGCCTGAGTTATACCTATTTCTATCTTTGCCATGGCACTACGTAATCCCTTCCATAAACTAAAAAATCTTGTTTCACAATTCATTTTATTGAACTTGCTGTCAAATCAATCCAACACTAAGGAATCACAGGTAGCCTAAAGTATGCTTCAGATTCTGCCATAAACAGTCGACTTCACCAAGGTTAATCACTGCAGTGTGATACAATCCCAGAGGTGTGTGACAGTAAGATTACATAATTACATTCTCAAATAACTTGCTTTTTTCTAAAAAGGCTACTCTTTTTATCAACAATCAGGCAACAGGCAGCAGCTTGAAAAAAATAAGCCAAAAAGTTACTATATTTCTATTGGACCATTTTCCCAACTTTCAGCTACCTATCAGGTAAATACCTCTAAAATAGTCTCTGTGTATTTTTGCTTTCCTTTCAGAAGATATATTTTCATTGAGCTGGTCTGCATTATAATACTGCCAGTTTTGCAGCCTCTGGCTGTGGATAAGCTCCAAGCAAAATGATGCATTTGGCATAAAGCAAGGTTGATTTAGTGTGTTGGCATTAATTACCCGTTTTGATTAACACTCTTTTCAGTGCTTCATGGTTTAGTGTTAAAAATTATGTGCATGTTTAATTCAGCAGGAGGGCTAGCTTATTTTGCAGAAATTTATCCAAATACATTTCTCATTACAAATACGGAAGAATTCGCTGTATGAATATTAAAAAGTTCAATGACACAAACAAGAAACGGTAGTTGCATTCTGCAGAAAAAGTACTAGTATGTACTGCTACACCTTATTAGCTTCAAAAAAGCCTAAACCCTTTGGATTTTCTACACTGTTTAAAGCTGTGTACCATGGCCATTTTAAATCACATATTCAGGTTTGAAAAACTGTGTAAATTCAAATTTCACATCAGCTGCTGTTCTAACAGTTGCAGCCAGACAGACACCTTTGTTGGCCGGGCCAGCTGCTGCATGGTTGTACTATGCTGAAAGGCAGGTTCCCCTCTTGCATACTGTGGACACAAAATTTTTTCTCCCAGTGTACATCATACATAAACAACCTATGTCTCCTCACTGCAGTAAAGTAAGTATTAAATAAAATCATCTCAATAGCTTTAATCTCCAATTGAACCACAAGAGCAGCAGAAAAAAACAACAAAGGTGGCAGCTCAGCATGTGCTGTAGATCATTATGGAGATGCTATAGAGGGCATCTTCGTGACAGCTGCTGTTTCATTTTCCAGGAAGGATGAAACCCTGAAAACACTGAAGTCAACAAAAAAATTCCAAACAACTTAAACAGAAGCTGTGTTTGGCTTAAATACATTCCAGCACTTAAGTGTCTCTTATCACTACAAGAGACCTCTGTAAATTACTCTAAAAAATATCACATGTAATTCATGCTGTTAGTGTTATCATAGCAGTTAAGATCAGAGTAATTCTATAAACAAAATCTGTACTAGCTCTAAGTTTTAATTATAGCTACTTTTCCTCAGCTGGGAGTAACTTAATTGACAGAGCTACTATCCCAAATTATATGTCCTCTAATTTTTTTCTGCTTAAAATTAGTGATAGAAGAAAGAGCAAAGGAGTATTTAGATTAAATGTATTTAGATTACATGTATAAGTAGAATGCCTCACACCTGGAAGATTTAAATTCATAATTTCTTATGCTATACATTTAATTTCAGATATGAGTTCTAGTATCTTTGCACAGCAGACATCACAGTACAGTATCTAGGCACATAAAAAGGGAACTCTAATAGAACATAGCCGTTGGTCACATCTTACACATATAATTAGCTACAGTCACTACGAAAACTGGCTGTTGTACTGGAAGGGCTGGTAATTCACATTTCAGCCTACTGCACACAAGTCTCTGCTACCATATAAACTGGACAAAGCGAATGTTCAATTGTTGGCTCCTCCTCTTCTTCATCAAAATATCTTACACACACCAAAACTAGTACCTCTCTCTATCTGTTTCTGTTGCCAGAGGAAGACCCCTTTTACAGCACACCACAACACATTTAGGACTCTAGAGCTGGTTATTCACACCCTATCTTTTAGACCCCTCTTTCTCTCTTCATTGACCTTTCATACCTCTGCTAACCCACTTAGAGCTCCAAAGTCCAAGTCAGAAAATTTAGAGAATTGCTTTAGCACACAGAGCAGGAACTGTAACACCATCAGCCTTGGCTTGTTGGATGAAATGAGTGAAAACTGCAAGGCAGGCTTCAGAAAGATGCTAGATTTTGGGAGGTACAGTTGGATTTACTGTTAAACCAAAGACTGCAAGAATTTCCAGAACTATTTTACTATTACAGAAAACACATCTGACAAATATGCAGCCAGTACAACAAACAATCCTGTTGCACTGTAGAATATGTATGGCATAACAGATTCTATGCAACACAGTCATGAGTTAATTTTCTTCAGCCCCAAGGTATATTAAACTTACGAAAAAATGTTCAAGTCATGTGAGCTGCATTCCCTTAGTGACTCTGACCCAGCATCCCAAACTTCACATTTGATTTAATGGTGTTAATTACTAATTTCTACACCTCAGACACTCAGCCATCAAAACAGTAACCAAACAGGCATCTGGGCAGTAATACAATACTGCATGCAAGAATCATCAGACTTCTCAGAATGATGATCCTGAGACGTCCACATGCTGACTTAAAATCTCAACAGGTAGATCAGAAATCCACAGAGCTGGACAGGGACAGGAAAAATAATAATAAAATCTCTGAATAGGCAAATCTCTGAATAGACAGACCAGTCAGCCTGAGGGATATACAAATGAACGGAAAGTTCCTTGTAAGCACTTAGTCCAGTTACTTAGCTATACATTTTAAGCTGTGATGTATTTTTCAATATGCATTACATTATTAGTGTAACTACAAAAAACCCTCTTCAAAGTAGTGTTAGTAAATGCCATCTATACTTACTTTGGCAATATTTTTAACTGGTTTTCTCTAAGTTCCAGTATCTGGAGTTTAGTTAATCTGTAACAGAAAGACATAAAAAATTATCACAACAGACTGTACTTTATGACAAAAGCAATCTCTGAACTTACTTATATTGTTGAATTTTTAAAAAAAGATTTACAAATTTGAAATTTTTTTTTCTGTAAGAATACAAATATGTTTTGTGCAAAAATCTGCATGTTGCTTTAAATTCATATATTCATTGGGTTTTGGTAAAGCAGCAAAAAACCTAGATCTTACCTGCTTTCCTGCACCTGTTTGACACATGATTTCATTCATCCCAAATTTTAAAGCACTTCACTGGATTAATTATGGGTACATGTTATCATCACACACAGAAGTACACAGGAATTAACAGAAGAAAGGCAGGATCAGTCCACACAAGTTAAGATGCTGGATACTGGCAACGTATCAAACCATTTCATACAAAAAGCCCCCTCAGAGGAATACTTGTGGTCTTCTATATGGTAAAAACAACCTTTAAACTTACCTTGAATTTCCTTCCATATTCTCTTTCTAGTCAGCTTCTTAATCCATTTTGATATTTCTGTTAGGCAGTTTGACCTTTCCTTCAGTAAATTCTTGGTTGCAAGATAAATAACCTCTAAATCCCAAACTCAACTGCTTGGCCAAGATAAGTTCAAAGCAGTGTTGACATTCAAGCAATGTACCATCCCCAGTGCAACTTTTGCATCAGGACAGCAGTGACAAGACTATCTCTTTGCTAAATGAAATGCAGAAACTGAGTTTGGTTTAAATACAGGCAGGACTGTTGTAGTGGGTCTGTCTGAGCTGATTTTCCCCATAAAGCCCTCATGCAGCAGTACTAGGACCCAGAGAGTGTTGATAACACACACCCTTTTTATGACTATCAGTGCCCACACGGCACCAAAGGTACGGGAGTGTGGGGACAAGGTCTGGGAGGGGTTACAACCTGGGCAGCCAACCCGAGCTGACCAATAGGATACTCCATACCATATGACGTCAGCTCAACTATAAAGGGAGGAGGACGGGGGGGACTGGGGGGAAGACATTTGTCCTCCGAGCAACCGGTACGCGTTCTGGAGCCCTGCTTCCCGGGACAGGCCCGACACCGCCTGTGGATGGGAAGTAGAGAGTAACGGCTTTGCTGCTTTTGCTTCGCGCACGCGCGACCTTGCTTTCTCTGCTGTTTATTAAAACTGCTTCTTATCATAACCCACGGGTTTTCCTTTTCCATCTTACTCTCTCCCCGCTTGCCTTGCTGATGAAGGTTTGGGGTGTGTGGGGGGGGGAGTGATAGAGGGACTAGGGGTGGGCACCGGGCACCCAGCCAGGGTAAACCCACCACAACTGTAAAGGCAAGAGTTCTACATGTGACCCACTAACAGTCTTCAGACAACACAAAATAGGGCATTAAGCACCATGACTCAAAACAGAGTTTAATGAATAGACCAGTTTTTCCTGAACTTCTTAACTGAGTACCTTGTAAGGGCAGAAGCAAAACCCTTCATTTTGATTAAGTGGTAAGAACTATACTTAAAGTAAAAATAGAAAGCTGAAAACAGTGTTTATTTTTCCCCTAGACATTTGCTCATTTCTGGATGAATTTGAAAGTAGCAATCTGCAGTGCTTATGAATAATCTAAGAGTCACCTTGAAACAGAGCAGAGGTCAACACTGCCCAGCACTGCAAACAGTACTTGCCATCTGGTAGCAACTGCTGGAGGTGAAACTCCTCCTCCCCAGATTCTCCAAGAAAAACCAACACACTAGCAGTGTTGAAAGAATACGCTAATAAAAATCCAGTTCATGATAGTATCAATGCTGTCATTCTAGGACATAGCTGGAAAGGATTTCCTAGCCTTCTTACCTTACCTTTATCGTAAGACACTAATCTGACAAAAGAGAACTTGTTTGTTCAAGCATTCTCAGACTTGAATGGTCATTTTGAGCTTGGGCCTCTGAACCCACAATGAAACACTGCATTACGCTCCAGTTGGTGTTTTGCTTTGATAAGAGGGAAAAGAGCTACACAGTTTGCATTTTTACTTCCTAACACATATATGCAGTCAAATTTCTCAGTTTAATGCAGTAGAAGCAAACCTCCATTCATATGCTAAACTATATATATGCACGCTCACATTTTGTTGACTTAAACCAGCACTGACTGTACTACACTTCTAATAATGTAATTCTGTGAACTTAAAGACTGCCTTTGCTGATAGAAAGGTTCATAGCTTTCTGACCTTGTTTTACATTCTACACTTTCTTCAGCTAACCCTAAGAAACTGGAAATGCAAATATTGAATTTCTTATGTGTAGAGCTACAGAGCCTATTAAAGAAACATTTTCAACTGCTCCTGGCTGGGAGACACAGGCTGTGTCGAAACTCGTAATCTTCTTGCAGTAACTGATGAGAAATATTGGACTGAAGCAGTTGTCACTTCTTCCATTATGACTGGAAGGGTTAATTCAAGTTTGATAAAATACACAGCAAATACTCAGCCTAACTGCTCTTTAAATTGCTGATGTAAGCACCCACGCTAAGCATCCAAACTCCTATAATGGAACTGAAAAACAGGGGTTTAATTTGGAAAAGAAATACGAGCAGAGAACTAGTCCATCTATACTAAAGGAAATATAGAAGTCACAGAGACAGAATATTCATTTCCTGTGCCATTCTAACACAAAGATTTGTCATATACAGAGTACTCACATTTCATTTCTCAACTTGAAAAATCCATAAACACAGAAATATTTACACATCACCTAAACACAAAGGTGTAACAGAGTATTATTCAACTTTAAGTACATCTGCTGTAACGGCCTCAAAAAAATTATAGTTGCAGTATTGTTATTTAATGTAGCCAGCTTAGCCTGTTTTTAAAATGCAGCTCAACTTAATAAAATGAAATCTCTACATGAACACCTTGCCAGGATAAGATCAATATTCTTCCTAAATCTGATCTTTTTAACTATATAACCTGTGAAAAATGTAAAAGAAATATACAGCAAGTATACTTCTACTGTTCAAAACAGACATTCCTTGGAAAAAGATTTCATAGAGGGATCTTTATTTTTCACCTCCTTTGCAGTTTTGCTAATGTAGGATTTTTTTTTTTTTTTTTCAATTGTAACTAAAATATAAGGGCAAGAGGACTGAAATATACCTATCTATAGCAGGCTGCATTTGCAAAAGTTTCAGCAAAATTGCATTAACTAAATTAAATCCAAGATTCGATTATCACTGTACATTTATGCAAAATATTACCCCCAAGATGATCCTACTAGAAATATCTGCCACTGCAAATTGTTGGGAAAGAAGATTAAAACTAAATTCATTGCAATGTCGCAGTAAAGAGTCTCTGGAAGCAATACCCCATTACAGACAACACTCTCAGAGATTTTAGAACAACATTGGAGATAAACTTCTTGCTTAATTTAAACACTCATCAATAAATAATATTTCCCTTTTAAAGACCTGTCTTGAAATTAGCATGCAGGACCTTCAAGTTTAGAATGCTATGCTTATATATTTATATATATTTAAATGTAAATATACATGATGTATTTAGATACATCAGATATGGTTATATCCTCGGATTTCTGTGCACTGGCACAAAGGCTAACTTTGGGATCCATGCCAATATTAATGCATTCAAATTAGAATTTGGGAGTGGAAGAAAAAACCCACCCTATCAGCTCAGAATTCCAAAGGAACTGGCATATTTAACCAAAAGTCTGGTGATTTTTAGTAATTCTAACAGGTTGGACCAGTACAACATCAATGAAGGAGAGCAAGCATGTAATACTCAAAGACCGTGAACCAAGACTTTTGAAGGTGAGAGTAAAGCATGGAGGTAAATGTAATAAAATTCTGCATGGATATAGTAAAAGTAGTTTGCATTACACAATGTTTTCTTTCCTAAGCATCAGGCTGAATGTTATTAACAGAGGTGCTGAAAGACCCATTTTGGCACTAGCCTGTTCAGTATTTTTTAACAGCAATCTTAAAGGATAGGAAAAATGTTCAAGTTGGCTGATGCCACAAAAGACACTTAGAGAAAAGATAGTGAATTATCAGGACACTGTAGGGAGAAAACCTGTACAACCTTAATGACTGAAGAAAAGGGACAAGATGACATAACACCCAGTCAAGTACTCATGATCTCCTTGGAGAGTCATCAGCCACATCTAACTGAGCTGCTCAATGTTGATCACTTGGAAAATGATACGAGGCAGCTGCGAAAAGGGCTTATGGAACACTAGAGCATAATCAAAGACGTTTCCAAGAGAAACAAGAAGATAATCATGACACTGCACAAGCTATAAAGAGATCTCAATTTGAATTGTAAATATATATATATGTCATCATCCTCTGTCAGAAAGAAGAATATTCATTCAAACTGAAACTCATTCCAAGATATATTAATATGATCAGGCACAAAGGAAAAACTGCCATACCAGAGGGAAACAGAATTTTGTTTAGTTTAACAAACTAGAAGTGGGATATGAGAACGCTATAAAAGCAACAGGTGAGAGAATGAGGGACTCTTATAAGAGAAGACAACAATTAAACTGTGGAACAAATGAATACGAACAGTCAGAGAGAAACTGATGCAGGAAACCAGATTTCCAGCCTGAACTGCTGGAACACAAACTGACACATAGAGCATAAAAACCTTCCTAGCTTTAGCATAGCATTAGATTAGTTTCTGAGGTGGTGTTGCCTGTAGTTGCCAGTAGGAGCAGGCAACAGAATTCATTTACTTCACGTGTTCCCATATAGTTCCCATAAACACAAAATAGTTTATGTACCAGATTCAAAGAAGCTGAAGGCTCCTCCTTTATGAGAATAATCAGCAATGTGCTAAATATTCCAAAAACCTCTACACCAGAGCTTTTTTGTTTGTCTTTAAAAAAAGTAGTCCTGTATACTAAAGTACAAGTTAAAAGACTGTTTACACTCACAAGTGTTTATATCTAGTTGTAAAGTTGTGGGGTGGAGGAGCAGCCTGGTCACTTGCAGAGGTACTCAATGTAAAAGAGGTCTGAACCTCCTTTGAAGTTACATTTTACGAATTCATTGTTTCCTCATTTATTTGATCTAAATGTTATTTTCCTATAGAATAGTATTTATTCTGTGCAATATCATCATTAGCAGGTAAACTTATATGAATGATTACAATTCATTTAAAAATAGCTGATGAGAAGTCTTAATTTCAGCTTCATCTTCCTAGCTACAAGCTAGGATGCTGCAAGTCACAATTTATATTTTAAAAACCAAGGCAAAATTCTTTATAGTTATCAAAACACTACACTGTAGAACTATCTTTCAAGTTGCCTTCACTAAGTGATTTATTCTTGATCTGTTAGTAATTATTCATCATTTCCCTAACCATTAAGCATTACAGAAGCAGACAGCAATGAAGTAAAGATATGAGTCTTTTAAAAACTCTGTTTAAGATTACTTACTTATAAGACCAACTGTGCCAACCAGAAGTCTTTGAATTCCTCTATAATGCTTGTTTTTTAATAAGAAAATCTTGCCATTTGGTTAGACTATTAAAAACTGAAAAATGTGCAGGCAATCATTAAAATGCCCACAAGCAGACTATGCATCTTCAGCCTTAATGAGGGCTTTTGAAATGCAAATTTCATGTACTAGAAAAAAGCACGATAATTAATGCTCCTGCATCATAAGCAGCTTTTTTGTTAGCTGAGTAACAGATCTGGTGCTTTTAATCGTTCATCAGGGAATGACTAATAACTGGATGGAGAAGAATAGGCCCACAACTCTGCTCACAGATGACTAATAAAGCCATAGTCACTCATGGACTGCATCTGTGCTCATCTTTCATTGTACATCTTCTGATAGGCCAAACTTCTGCAGCACTCTATCAGGGGCCTTTCTAATCTCTTGTAAACCGTGCTGACCCAACTATAGCCTTACAGCCTAAGGCAGCTGCTTTCACATAGCAATATGCCAGGTTAACTAATAGACATATTTCCTAAGACAGAGTCTTTCTGTATATGACATGGGGCTGAAGAGTGATAATCCAGGAAAAGAGAGCATAAAATACGAGGGGAGAAAAAGCAGAAATGGCTTAATCAGTATGATAAGAATAGGATGAACTATGCTCATCTAGGAGTCTTCCTTTACCAATACTATCCCTTCACTTCTGCTCCCAATATTTAATCCATTTTAAAGAGGTAGTGTTTAGTATTGGTCTTGTATTCAAGCTATCACATGGAACAATTGACTCAGTCAGAAAAAAATACATAAGCCAAGTCTTTCAGAAAGATTCTTGACAAGGCACTTCCGAATTATAGATGTGCATGAAGCAGTTGGTGCATCCAGGAGATGACAAGTGAAATTGCAGATGTCCTTATTTGCTTCACTCTAATTACTGAATGATAAACAAGCCATATTTCAGATATTCTAGTCTCCCGTACTTACCAGACTCATGTTGTAAAAGAAGTAACAATGTAAAAGAGTTTTATTTCTTGGCTCTTCTTGAGCATTCCGCCTGTCCTTCAAAAGCCCAATTAAAAATGGTGATAAAAGGTCAGGATTTTTTTTCTGTAACTAGTATATGGCATAAATGGATTGGTAATGTACACTTCTTCCCCTCTTCCTATTCACACTTCACATTAAAAGTGGCAAAAACTGCTGTGCATAGATTTTAAATGAAGCATAGATACTAAATTTCAAATTTGACTTACCTGCCAAAATTGGCTGGCAAAAACTCAAGAAATGCATCATTCAGGTACAGCTGCGTTAAGTTTAACAGCTGGGAAAATCCATCTGGAAGCCTGCATAGAAATAAAATAATGTAGTGCCTTTGTTTCAATTCTACTCAGGCCATTAAGTCATATTTTCTTAAACAGCAGCATAGTATTGAAGTCTGACATCTTGATAACGTTAAAATTAAGGTGGTACCAGACTTTCTACACAATAATTACTTGTTCTCTGTAAAATTAGTTTCCAAATTATTTTTAAGCATTGAGGACAATATCTATGGGCAATAAAATCTACAAATAACAAATACAATTGTGCAACGTATTCGTGATCTCCTGACACCCAATGTGGAGGAGGCACTCAGAGACAGTAAGATAAATTAAAACCTACGCAACACCTTTTCTTCCCCCAGATGACTTACGTTGCACAAAGTTTTTATCTCTTGGCATTACCTATGGCAAATTAATTTTGTCACTATAGAAGGTGACAGGGAAATTTACTCAAATAAGCTAAGTTTGAAAAACAATGGTATAGGTTTTAGAGTAAAATTAATTATTGTTATTAAGAAAGGCAAGTCAACATATTTAATATGTTCACAGAGAAGTAATGCACTTAAAGCTGAGAAAGCCACATGGTATACTGCAGATTGCCCACACAGTCCATTAAGTTGAGCAAAATACTTTAATGACACAGCTACATTGTGTCCAAGTGCAATGAGGTTAAAGATACTTCTCAGGCAACTCTGCTCCTTGCCTCCAAGGGTTGGTGCATGTCTGGTGCAAGTTTGAGATTCAACAGTATTTGCACAAGATATAAAACATCCCCCCAAAAATGAGAAACTTACTTTGAAATTGGATTTACACTGGCCTCAACAACTGTCAAGACTTTACAGTTTTTTATATTTTCTGGAAACTCCTGTATGCCTGCAAGATACAGGGAGAGATAGGGAAACAGTCTTAAATTATTAGACTCCATCATAGGCACAAAAATGATGCACATAAAACCACTAGCCATAAAATCTTTAATTCATTTAGCAACCAGTGGACTAGTTCTGATATTTCATTTTAGACACAGTTCTCATTAAATAAATTATCTTATGAAACACCAATTCTTCTACTATTCTGTTCTGAAAGCATTTCATATTTGCAACTTAGCAGGCAGCTCACCAAGCAGTGTTAGAGAGACATAGTATTATAGAAACACTAACAATTCCAACTGCTCATTACCAAATATTAAAGTATATGTACTTAGTAATGTACTTAAGATCAGGCCCTCAGTCTTCAAAAAGGCATTCATACACTTTGTAGAACAAAGTATTCAGGAGGATCTGTTAGTCAAACTCATGGCTTCTACGACATCCAGCTGAAATGATAAGGCTTCAAATGTTAAAAGTATACAAGTATGTTTACGGCATTCATGGTTCTGAATGGATATTCCAAAATATGACAAATGCCTGCTGTTAGCTTCATATTAATTGTAGAGAAGGACAAATACCTTGCAGATACTTGCGCAGAGAAGGACAAAACCACTAATGTCTGAAAGTTAAAACAATAAGGAACCTCCTATTTTTCCAAGATTATCTCCAGAAACACCAGAGTGAATCTGCAAGCCTCATATCTGCCAAATTTGTATCTTTCAGAAATTGACAAAATAGGTCTTGAAAACAGTCAGTAGGAAATCAGTATGGAATTATTCTACTGCCCATGACTTTCACGGAATCACGGAATGTTAGGGATTGGAAGGGACCTCAAAAGATCATCTAGTCCAATCCCCCTGCCGGAGCAGGATCACCTAGACCACGTTGCACAGGAACGCGTCCAGGCGGGCTTTAAACGTCTCCAAAGAAGGAGACTCCACAACCTCCCTGGGCAGCCTGTTCCAGTGCTCTGTCACCCTCACCGTGAAGAAGTTTCTTCTCACATTTAGGTGGAACCTCCTATGTTCCAGCTTACACCCATTGCCCCTTGTCCTATCATTAGACACCACTGAAAAAAGCCTTGCTCCATCCACTTTCACCTCAATGTTTATGGTTATCACAAAGCAACTGCTTTTGCAATTGTTTTGTACCTTGAGACAGGTGTTTTTATTTTAAATAAACTTGTCCTAAGTATAACAACCATTCATACTGCAATCCTTCCACGGGGACTAAGGATACACTATTTTTAAAAGAAAAAACCCCATACGCTAGTAAAATAATACTAGTTTAAAACAACTGTTTTTTTCAGATAACAAATCTGAGCTCTTTGTCTTTCAATCAGTGCATGTAATTGTGTCTGCTTCTAGAGTGTGAAATTTCACGCTGCTCCAATATAATATTAAAAATATTTATTTAAAATAGCTCATTAAGTTGCCTCTGGTGGTGACTGTCTGAAGGTCAGTGCTCACAAACGGACCATCGCTGAAAAATATTGGTGGGTCTTTGTTTCTCTATTTATAAACTATCTCATAAAGGTGTCAGGAGGATTGACTTCAACTTCTACAATGTGTCTAAAATAACAATAGATTTGTAGAGTTCTTTATATATATATGTATCTATAACACACAACTGTATATATTTAATATATACACTAAATATATACTAATATATTTATATATATGAAATTTGAAATGTATATATTAAATAACTTTATCTTTATACATAATTTATTTATTGTTTTCATTGGAAAAGTGTTGCTGGTTCCCATACCTCCTTGTTTCAGCTAGGATAGGGTTAATTTTCACAAGAAGCCAGGAAGGACCACAGCCAGGATCATAGACCAAATACCCAGGAAGGCATGCAAGTTTTCATTGAGCACCATGGTTTATAAGGCTTATTTTAATAGATTATTTCATTCATATTATTGTTAGTACTGTTGTTTCTTCTCTCCTTGAATCATTCTATTAAATACTCCTTATGTCAACCCGCGGGATTTTGCCTTTTTCTCCAGATTCTCCTTCCCATCCCATCAGGGTGGAGGGGCATGAGCGAGTGGCTGGGTAGTGCTCAGTCGCCTGCTGGGCCTAAGCCATGACACAGTATTTTTTTTTTGAGACTTGCTTTAATGAAATGAGAGCAATCTGTAATGCTGGATGGCATCAACAAAGCTAATATTTTCAGGAGTAAGCTGAATCATATACTCTGTAAAAAGCTATGCTCCTTTTTATTTCCTGGCACCTACCAGTGATCCATGGAGGTAGAGGAACCCAGGCACAGCCCCAGAACTGAGATAAGTATTTGTTTCAAATGACAAGTTTATTTATTAGTTCCACTCTAATGCGAAAAGTTGCAAAAACCCATGTTCTGATTTTTTCATTTGACATAAGCAGGATCAGGGCAGTGATCATCCCCTGGTTCTTGGCACTTTGTGAGACTGCACCTCAAATATTGCATGTTCAGTTTTGGGCCCCTCACTACAAGTCAGACACTGAGGTGCTGCAGCAGGTCTGAAGAAGGGTAGCAAAGCTGACGAGGGGTCTAGAGTATAAGTCTTATGGGGAACGGCTGAAGGAACTGGGGTTGTTTAGCCTGGTGAAAAGGAGGCTCAGGGAAAGCCTTCTCACTCTCTACAACTACCTGAAAGGAGACTGGAACGAGGCGGGGGTCCGTCTGTTCTCCCATGTAACAAGGAATGGGATAAGAGGAAATAGCCTCAAGTTGCACCAAGGGAAGTTTAGGTTGAGTAAGAGGAAAAAATTCTTCACCAAAAGAGTTGTCATGCCCTGGAACTGGCTGCCCAGAGAATTAGAGGAGTCACCATCCTTGGAGATACTTAAAAGGCATACAGAATACAGTGCTTAGGGACATGGTTTAGTGGTGACCTGGCAGTGCTGGGTTAACAGTTGGACTTGATGACCTTAAATGTCACTTCCAACAAAAATGATCCTATGGTTCCATTCATCTTTTCCGAGAATATCAAAGCAGAAAAACCATGACGAATCATCAACAGATAAGTAACTTACATAAGAAATTACATAATTTCTGACGCTAGCTTAGAGTTTGGTTCGTTCTTCTTTGTGCAGTAACAAGACTGACCCAGTATATCAGGACTCAAGAGGTGGCAATACCACCTGACAAGAAAAGTCATCACAAAACACATATGTTCACATTAAATCAATTGGTGATGTTAAGTGGTAAAGTCACCATCTAAGCAGAAACACCATTTCTGTGTAAATAAAAATACAGCTTTATATATAAGGCTTCATCATGTGAAGTTTACTGGGGCCATAAGTGGGAGTCAAAGCAGAAGACAACAAGGGATACTGATTCAATTAACTATATCACACTCTCAGTTCAAAACCAAAACTAAAAAGGTAATAAAGTAATGAAGCTTCATTTCTGGAAAGCAGCAGTGACATTTTCAAAACCAAACATTTAAAGAAAGATTTGAAAACTAATATAGAAATACCAGAAATGTACCTTACCTGTTGCTGTTGTATAATCTTTGTATTAAGAGAATAACATTTCCAAGAAATTTAAATAAGCATGATCTTAATTTCATTTGTATCAAGAAGCCTCTTTCACCAAACAAGTATATCCAAACATACAGATGGAAAGCATCTAACACCACACAGTGTCCTGAGTCACAGCAGATAAACAAAAATCTAGCATGTAGGACATGTGTAGAAGTTATGGGTGATTTGCACAAAGTGGTCTTCTATTGTCCAAAAGTTACATCAAGATCTCTTTATTGCTGATGATATAACTTTACTTTCCTAACATAAATATCTACGTTAACCAGAGTAAACCACTGCTAAGCTCTTTCTTGGAGACAGAGTTGCATTTCAAACTCACTCTGTACCATTAGTTTTGCTGTTTGAATTATATTGAGAGATTCTCTATGCTTAGTTTTTCTGAAAGATGGTCACACTACTGGCCTTGGATTAGTCCTTGGATGAAAGATGGCTCAGGTCCAACATGCTAAACCTCCTATTTTTAACATTAATATTAGTTTCCACTGCCTGTGTCAAGAATTCGCTGAAATACAGACGACTTAAATCTGTGATAACTACCTGGAAAACAAAACACAGCACATCTGCTAAAGAGGAGAATGCCTATGTAAACTTTCTCTCCAAAGAACGGCTAAGTAAAATATTAGCTATCCAAATACAGACATGTTAAATCAGCATGCTTTTGTACATAATTGAAGAACTCTACAGTAGTCTCCTGTCTGACTATGCCTTGGGCAAGAGGCATTAACAGTTTTAACAACAAATTAACTACAGAAATTCAACTGATATGAAAATGCTAACAGTGAAGGGACCCATGAATTTAATTTTACTTCTTAGAGACAGGATTGCTATGGTACACAACATTTTTGCTAACCTCACTCAACACTTCAGTATGGATAAACTGCAGCCACTGTTCAAAAGAGCAGTACATTGGGAATGACAGTATGAAATATACCTAATGTTAGTATGTACCCAGAAGACAAAACAAAAAATAATCAGAAGACTCCTCCTTCCTAGTAGCACTTCCTAAAAGGCTACACAAAAACTTTCAGACACCCACTTTTCCTCAGCTATATTCCTCCTGCATGCTAGAAACATGTAGTTACTGTTGGATTAGTATTCTTTCAGTTCTTCCACAATTGAAAAAGCAAGTAAGAAAGAGGAGCAAGTATGAAGGCAGGGAGACACTGGAAGAAGATATGAGAGGACAAAGGGCTTTGAAAAGCATTTCTAAGAGGATCTGTTCCTTGTTTCTCTGTTTTCCATCTATCCTTAGCATCCTGAATCTTCCTTCCCTTTAAGGAAACTCGGCAAATCTCGAGGTCTCTGTGACCACATTTTTCCACACTTCTTTTTCTAACACTGTGCTAATTAATCCATTTGACAGCCACCCCCACCCTCCATGAACATGTAATCAAATGAGCACTGCAAATTGAGAGCCACATTCTTTCTAAACCCCATTTTTCTTTTGGGTTTTTCATAGCTTACTTTATACACTGATACTCCAAGATTATTGAAGGCTGTGCAAGAGGGTTATCTAGTCCGTTACAGTCTTATCCCACTTTCCTTGAAAAGCACCATATGGGCAGGTTCTCCATCCCATTGTTTCCTACTTCAGATAACAATCATCACCTTCAACCCATTCCAATGCTGTAGCTCATACTTGCTGTTTTTAAAGAAAACCAACCAACGAAAAGACACTCAATCAAAAAACCAAACCATAACACTGGTGGACTATGACCATTTGCAGAGCACAACAGCAGAAAATACGATTTTCTGGTAATCTTTAATTCCAACCATCAGATTCAAACTAAGTTGAGAGCAAAGTTCTTTCTGTAGTGTAGTTCCCCATAGAAGTGAGATTTACGTAATAGCTTTTAGTGTTTACTTGTCTGTTCCTTCATCCTTATTTTCGCACTTTTCAGGCACTTTTAAACTCACTGCTCAGTTCCTACCAAAATCAAGACTTTAAAAAAAAAAAAAAAAACAAAACCGAAGAGGTGGAGGAGGTAGGACTGGAAGGTTATTAAGGAAAACTTGGCAGTAAGCTAAGGAAGAGGAATGTAAAATTCTTCTCTGGATTAAGCCAAAAGAAGAAAGTATTCATCATTCAGAACTCTGCTTGGCAAAAACTCACCAGCTAAACAGCCTAACCTAGAAGTGTAGTTTACTCACCATCCCAGACCAACTGTGGCACATGACCAAAGGGCATACCAAAAAGGTCATATAGGGATTTCAGGTTAATGGCCACAAATACGAAGGTAATCAACCTCAGTTCTGGATCACATAACACGGCTAGAATAGGGAATTTCAACTGATTTCTAACTCCCCAGAGAGCAATGATTGTTTCAGCACAGCTCGTTAAGAGCTGATGTGCACGAACGTCCCTCTGTTTAGACTGGATTAAGGCAACTGTAAGTATAATTGGGGGGCTCTCACCATCTGGAGTTGCACTCATCTCCTCTAAGCACAATCCTTTCCTATCACCAGGGTCAGCATAACTTGCAGAGCAGGAGAGAAAAGTGGGGTGATTTTCTCTCCATCCGATAAGATTTTTTCACTCAAATACTGGTAATTCCAGATTTACAGAAAACTCTGCAAGTCACATTTGCTGCTGGCAGATTCCTTCTACTGCAATGGACCATAGAGCTGACAACCCAGTATTTCGGTCCTGCTGTAGTTGAGGGCTTGCTCTGCAGTGCATACTCTAGTCATGCAGTCATTCTTCTTCACAATCAAATGCTAAAACCAGTATGCTTCAGTTACTGAAACCATTACTGCTAAATAGCAGTGGCAGTGCCTCCAAGTCAAATTCCACCTCTTCTCACACAGACGGTTTTTTTTGCACAACTGTTTAAAAAGTATTGGTTCAGTTCCTAGGAAGCACAGATAAGGAAAATCACTGACAAATATTAGACTTGTAGAAACCATATGGGTGACATCCCCAAAGGAAAGGGTTTATACCTAGATCTCTCTGTGGGAACTGTGAGGGGGTGAAAAAAAAATTCTCTCCAAACAAAAAGCATACCAAAAGGCCCACTTGCTGCAAAATAAATGAAGCTACAGCCTGCTGTGTACCCATGGCACAAGCATAGAGGATATAGAAGCAAGTCTGCATGAATATGAAAGCAACCTTAATCACCTGCATTCTTCCCTCAGCTAATCTATTCATCCTGGTCTCAACTTGTGAGCAAGCAGCTATTAGGACCTGCCTGAAAACTGCTCCACCATAAATAAGAGCAGTTCTTGATTGTTCTTCTACTCAGGCCTCTGCTACAACTGTTCTTCCAGTCAGTATGAATCAAATATGGCAATAAAAATATTTTCAGAGCTCAAGAATACACACCACAACTTTCTGAAAGATTTATGTAAAATGTTTGCAAAAGCTGAAACTTTAAACTGAAAGCTTAAACTATCAGCCACAGTGTGTATTCTCATATATTTATATAATTTGCTTTAATTTGGGATTTCTGCATACCTTCTGAATTAAAAGCAGTACTTTCCATTATTCAAAGTAAGCATTGTGCTAGAGCCCAATCAATTCACTGCACAATGCTGACCCATCCACCCTTCCTTTTGAACGCTCCTTCCTTTTTCCAAAAATTCTTGAAGGACCTATTGCTGCTATTGGTTTTAGATCAACCAGGATTCCAGGTTTCGACGAGGTGCCTGTCCAGGCTGTAGGGCAGCAACAACACCTTTCTGCTCAGAGCTCGAGTTGCAGCTAAGCACAAGGTTGGCTTCCGTGTACCTGTTCACAAGATGGTACTCAGTACTCTAGTCATTGTCAAGCAGCTTAGGAACCTCTGACTTATTTAGTGAAAATCTATCCTAAAAAAAAAAATAAAATTAATCATTTCAAGAGAAAGAAGCAACTATTGCAAATAGACTTTCATCTAGTTCTGCAAACAGACATCCCAAAGCTTTTGAAACTGCTACGTGTCACATCAGTTGCTTCTCTTCCACTCTCTTGAGTGTCAGAATTGTAAAATTCTGTGCAACTTGATTTTCCTTGTATATCAGCATTACAGAACTCTGGCTTTCTGTCTGTCTCTTACTAAAGGTAAAAATATATAAGCTTGGAGACCTGTGGAAGAATCCTACCTTTCTCAAGAAGTAAAACTCAAAAAATGTATGTCAGATTCAGTCTATCATCATCAAACTTGTTAATGAGTTAATAAAACACCAATTTTAATTCATTTATATAGCTTTTCATTCTCTCTCTCCACTTTGTTTACACAGAAAAATTCCCTTCCTAGAAAAATTTCCGCTTGTATCAAGGAAATCACTTATCTAAGGATCTTATGAAATGTTTACAAAATTTTGAAAACAAACTCCACTGGATTTCCTGATTTTTTTTGAAGCAACTTTGCTTGACAAGTATCTACTTATAGCTTGTTAAGCACATTCACCTCTCTATCTTTACTTTATAAAGTCCTCTTCTCCAATTCTACAGGCTCTGAAGGTTTTAAAGTTTCCTTTCCCATTTGTCCTCCTTTTACTGATGATCACTTGCAGCCTTGTAAGCTGTGACTACACTGAAGGCTCCTTTCTTAAGTTTACACAACGAAGAATGAAAGTTCAGGTCTTTATTTGGAGGATTGTTTGTGGAGTTTTTGCATAAGGGAAAATAAGTAACATTTGTACAGCCCATATAATGACTAACACAAAAATGTCAGTTAAGATACAAATCTGACAAGAACAAGTTAAACAGTGTTTTTATTTAAAAAACAGAAAAACACCCCAGGAAACACTTTCACAGAGAGATTTTTAAGCTTTCCTAATGAGATTTTTTTAAAAAAAAGTATTCTTATTTGTTGTGGCAACTATTACAACATAATTAGATTTACAGTAAAATACAGTATTGGAGATATATTTGGTGCTCATTTTGTTAACAAGGTTGGTACTTAACTACAGATATTTATGTAGTAATACAGTATTTACACAATTAAGACAAAAGGCTTTTTTGCAGAATAAGTGTCCACATGTGGAAAAAGCAGCAGCAATAAGATGCAAACTGGTTTTTTATAGTTCTGAACCCATTACAAGTCTGAGTCAAATTTTATTTCTAAAATTTGTTTTGACATCATTTATGAAATTCAAAATCTGTTTTAAATCTATTAGTCTAAAAACTCATGCCAATTCAGTGAGGTTCAGTCAGTAATGAATCCTATTTCATACTGCAAGTTAGTCTCCTGCTCTGTTTAAATGGATGATGTCTCCTCATCACTTTCTCCAACTACAATAACTTGCACTGCTCAACTAACAGAGTTGATGCATGCAGAGAAAACAAAATGCGGGGTTTGGGGGTTTT
>VYZX01023093.1:4707-16555 GCA_013401335.1 Brachypteracias leptosomus | reverse complement strand
GTGAATGTTCAGAAATGGATGTACAGTTGATCAGTTTCATGAATGTTTTTCACCAACTTCTGTAAAGTGATTTATAGTGATGATCCTTATTAAATACTAGGTTTATATTTAAGGGTGATTCTTCTTCCAAAGCAGGGTATAATAGGGCTGTTCAACATCAGAGAATCACATTTGATATGTGAAAACTCTATTCAGTGTCACTGATCCAAATCTGGAAAGTTTAACATTCCTGATTTTTAGACTTTTCACCTGATGGACACATTATGTCATCTTTACTGGGCAGAGAACATTCACAAATAACAATTGTGAATAGGATACATCTCACATAACTTCAACTGTTCAAGAATGAGACATCCAGTCTAAAGATTCTCTGTTTTGTCAAAGAAAAAAGAGAGGTAAATCTAAAGGGTAATCCAATCCATTTGTGTGCTATCCCATTTTTCTTAGGCTGGCCAAAAGACACCGCTGTTGTGGTTTAAAATATACAGAGCTTAGATGATCAACTGAGACAAGGCACTGGCTTTTCAGCAACAAAAGGAAAAGTGAATTAAGCTATAATTATGACTCTGAGGGTGGATAAAATAGTAGAACAAATAAGTGGAAGAAATAAAATTAAACCAAACAGGTATTTTACCTGTCCTTTAACATCTCTATTTAGTGATATCCTCAGTCTGTTTTGTTCTATAATTATCCTTTCCATTGAGTCAAAATCTATTTTCCTGCTGTGCAACATGTCTCATTTCAAATCAGCACCTGCCAAATAAAAACTATCCTCACTTTCATTGCCTTTAATTTTCATGTCTGAAAACTACTCAATATACTGTGGAATTTGTTAAATCTAGAACTGAGGTTTGGCTTTCACCTTTATATCATGCAATTATTCCTTTCTCTTACAAGTGTTTATGAAATATTCCCTGGTTGGAAACCTGACTTCTTTGCTGGATCACGATCACTGGTAGAAAGCATCTGTCAGCATTATGATCTAAGAGCTTAACTCTGAAGTATGAAATTGTCTGCTGGGGGAAGAGTACAGCAGTGAATAGTAGGTTAAATGAATAAGAAAAGTGAAACATCAAAACTGATGATCTCAGTAGATCTAGAGTAATTAAAATTCAGACCTTTGACTCAATGTTTGATAACTTAAGGTGAGCTTTGTCTACTTGCTGCTAGGTGCATGTCTCATTGTATGACTATGTTGTTTTAACAGGCCTTCAGCATGAAGAATAATGATGGAAGAAATAAATCCCAGAATAAACAGGATTAAATGTAAAAGATGTATCAAACTATCTGAAAAGAAACACTGTTTTCTTGGTGAAGGGCAAAGATGTGGAGGGGAGTGTCATTTACCATTTTATTGGTAGCAAAATCATCTTGGCTTAGCTTGGGCACACGGTCAAATTATCTCAGAGCTTTATTCCTTTATTTTTATTGAAAGGAACTTTTTTAGTGTTTTTCTCTGTGTGGTTCTGTAGATTTTAGGGAGTGGTAGGATGTTGGACTTGTTGATGAACACAGAAAACTGATTTTTCATCAAGATCTGATCATCTGCTTCTAGATTTTCTTGGAATGATTATTTGGACACAGGCATTTCCTGGTAAATGAGAAAAAGTCTATGTGCCAAATGATATGCTGGCAATGACAGCCCATGGTGCTCTACAAGAACCCCAACAAATGTAGAAATGTGACCTATTCAGAAGCTGTGGCCTTAAATTGAAATGTTCAGTGTAAGCTATCTCTTTTGCTCTGCTCTTGACTTTCATGGAAATCTCTTAAAACCAGAAAAAGGATCAGTAAAACCTTGCCAGTACTTATACCCCTTCTTTCCAAACTACAGACTCATTAGTATGTCTCACCACCCTTCTCAAAACACCACTCTTAATTGTCCTTTTGGAAATAAATCAAAAAGTGTCCATACCTTCTCTGAAAATAGAAAGAGATTGCTACTAAGCAAGTCAGACCAGTGTACTAGGGTGAGCTTATATTAAATATAATTCCTGCAGGATTTTGAGTTCATTTCCAGAGTGCCTTATTGGCAGGAGTTTATCAGCACCACTCTTCCAGACACAAGGCAACTGATGAGAAATAAAAGAATTATTACTCCTCATGAAGTGATTTACGCTAGCAGTTTATTCTTCCAAAGAATAGTGCAATGTCAATTAAGGAGAAGTCTGAATAAAAATGCATTTATTCTCTACACATATCTATAGAACTACAGGTATTTACATGCATGAACACCTGTAGAGGCTTCTTTTTTTTCCTTGGAAACATGTCTACATCAATGCAGCCTTGTCAGAGCTCAGTGAGCTTGTTTAAGGAGTGGAAGAAGTACGGCTGAATCAGTTCAGTGCCATGCTTGTCCTAATTGTACCTGCTGGGCAGAATTACCTCCAGTGTAAGTTAATTAGTCCTATAAGTTATTATCCCTGCATGATGCAGCACTTTGGTGTGTGGCCATGCCAAGGTCACCTAGGGCTAGGTCATATTCTTCTTGCATGAATTGTAGTGAGCCATGGAGATGCATCTCAGGTAATTAGTGACTGAAGTCATGCCTCTTCAGTTGATGCCAGGGTGAATGGTATCCTGAATTGTCCTGCCATGGTGTTCATGCCTCAGAGTAACTGTTCTGAGTGGATGAGAATAGTCCCCACTTTACCATACACTGTCACTTAAAGCATTAACTTGTGGAGTTTATTTTATGCCCATCTCTTAAAAACTAGTGAGGTTGGTATAAAGTGTATGGGGTACCTCACTGACATTTTTGTTTGCAAACTTTTTAGGTTTCAAGATGTTTTCCCCAAAGAAAGACCTACACATAGTGGACATTTTGGGAAGAAACCTAGCAAGCATAACACTCACCTGAGATGTATAATAATAGGTTTTTTTGAAAGCTAAGAATCATAGAATCACACAATCACTTATTAAGGAAGAGACTGCTAGAGATAATCTGATAAAATCTCTGACACCCCCTGCTCAGTCTGGGCCATGTGCTACTTAAGGACTGAGAGTGATAAATCAGTCAATTTACTTTTTAAAACAGTTCTCAAAGCAAGAACTTATTTTACTTTTAATTCTGTAACTTACTAAGTTTGAGAAAGAGGGGGTTTTTTCTGTAAAAAAAGTGCTTAATACTGTAAAACTTTAACAGAATTGTATTACTTAATCTTACATTAATACTTCTTCTTTTAGAAACTCCTATACCAATATCACACATATTTGTTTCCACTAACATTCTGAGCTGCATTTCTAAAAACCAAACCAAACAAAAATCTAAGAACAGAATTCTTACGTATAGAAGCTCAGTAAAGTAGAGCCAGGACTACAAGATATCATTTATCTCAATTCTATGAGTTAGATTATTGATGTCCTTCCTCACCAATTCCAATATCATTGATGGAAACTAATCAATCCATCAGATACTATAATCTAACTAACATATTTTGTACCTGTTTTTAATCACTAAACTGGAATAACATTGATGAAATCAATGAAATGGCATCAGTTTGCATCAGCAAAGTATCTGGCACATTAGTTTTGGATACTTTGCAACCTTTCACTCTCATGATGCTCCCTTTGAACTCAAAGATGATTTCAGCTTCATAAGGATACAAATCAGACCTTGCATTTCAGATTTATATAACTTAGAAGCAGATGAAACTTTTGGAGAATGAGGATGGATCACCACATCTTCTACTTTGTGGTGTGTTTTCTTATTAGAGAGATGTGTAGCAAGCTGCAGAAAGGACAGGAGAGAAGAAGTGATTCCTCCTTAGCTCTGAGCACTAAGACTTTTCACTAAAGATGCCTTCAAAAGCCTTCTGTGATTACAACAGACCACAACAAGCTCCTAGGTACTTCATGAGAGTCACATTGAAGGTAAAGTTCCAAGAAACCAAAGTGGGAATAATATTGTTGCAGGAAAGGAAGAAAATAATTTACACGAAAGAGAAAGAAAGGATTAAATTGAGGGGAGAGGAGAATTTCAGTCCTAAATTCTTCTGCTCAATGATTATCATTCTTGGAGAAACTGGCCGAAACAAACCCAAACCTCAGTATGGTACCCCAATGATGGTGATATCAAAATGTCCTAGTGATACAGGGAATGAAAGACTGGTGAGAAAGAAACATACCAGGTCATAAAGACATGATCTACTCAAACTTAACTTGCACAGCTAAAGTACTGATTATCTGAAGCGGACACTGAGATGAGCTATTCCATTTTGTGTCATTGTCTGGCTGTGACAGCCAAATTTCATCATCCTTTACAAGCAGAAGGACAGTACTATACAGCAACTTCCAGTCCCATTTTCATTGATTCTGATATTTGGCTTAGTTTTCAATTTTTGATACATTTTATAAACATAGTTTGAAAGGAGCAGAACTGTTCATTAAAAACAACATGAAGGATTTCACCTACTCAGCACATTCTCTGAACACACTTTTCTTCTTTCTTCTGTTTTTAGTTTAGTAAGCACAATGATCTCATCCAACATCGGTGTATTCTGAGGTCTCCGGGCTCTGCTCTTAATTTTAGAAATTTAACATATCATGGGATGCTGACTGTGGCAAGGAAAATAAAAATTTGCTGGAGGAAAATGAGTATGAGTTATCCTAATGCCATTCCTGAATTCTCAACTTGAAACTGAAAATATCTTAAGATAAAGTATGAGAGGCAGAGTTGTACAGTTTGCTGATGTTTTTGCAATGATCCGAAGTTTTGGGAGTTGCAAAAATATTAATGCTTACCTCTCAATCAGTCTTCATTGCACATACACTACTTACTACTATAGAGAAAAACAATATTGATGGTTGTTATTATTTCTGCTTATGATGTCATCCTATTCTGAATGGAAATAAGATACATAAGATTTATACCATTATTTCAGTAAATTCTTTAAATGTCAAAGTCCATGAAGTTTCCCCGATCATAAATTTGTATATGTCCTTTTATTTGTTTCTATAATTTTCTTCTCTTTGATTCAACTTCTCAGTGCTGTAAGAAACTTCGGGAATTCATCTTTATTAACAAATGAGTCTTGTGGAAAATATTTATTGTCTGTCATTTCAAACAGGCCTCTTTAGTCATAAATGAGTATAAAGGAAGCATGACAAGCAATTTGCTGCATGTAGATGATATTAATGGCCTGCCACACTCATACCTCCTTGTGAGATCTGTGGCTATTATTGTTTTTAAGTGACAAATTGCAGCAGAGAATGTTTGGTGTCAGTTGTGTCCTGTTCTCTACTCCCTGTTAATAAGAAATGAGGAAAATAGCTTTATTTAGTGTCAAACCCAGGCACCACCAGTGTTACCAGTGTACGTCTCACAGGGCCAGGAGTGAATGCTTAGGGAAAGAAATAAGAAATTGGGAAACCACAGTGTCTTCCTATTAAGCTGGAGGATCCCTTTTTGATCATAGTGGTAGATGCTCAATCTGCGGATTACAAACATTCCATTCATCATCTTTAACTCTGTCATCACTCTGTGAATTCCTTCGGAGACAAGCATGACAGTCTTCTGTAATCATTCAAAAGTCCTAATGTACAAAGGTTGTCAAATCCTTGTCATTGAGATTGATCCATGACTGGCAAAGTTGATGGAAACACTTTAATATCAAGTGCATTTGCCAGAATAATGATGAGAGCTGAGAGGACATTGGAGGCCAGGCTGAAAGACTGAGCGACAAAGACTGGAGGTCCTGCAACAGCACCCAAGGCTGCAGCTTGGTGTTTGGGTTCTCATGCCAAGCCCATGAGAGCTAGGTGTCTTGGAAGAGCAGGACATACTGCCAACACATAAACCAGTGGGATTTGCTGGGCTCATGGTGAGTGTCTGGACTGCATCTCTCTGCCCACTTTGGGCTTGAAGGAGACCCTTCTCCTCCTCAACCCATACCACTGAAAGATGGAGAGACACCAAATTTATTCAACAAGGCTATTGTAACGTTGCATATATTGGGCTTGGATTCTGCTTGTGGTTGGGTATAGTGATACTGGCCTTCAAGCACTGGGTGCCCATACAACAGCTAGGGAATTTCAGATCTTGAAATGGGAAGAAAATTGCCAGAGCTTTAGGTATTCCCAGTGGTTTCCTATTCTCCTGGATGAATTTTTTTGACCAAGTTTACTTTGTGAAAACAAAGCTGCAAAAAGAATTTTGGAAATTCTATGGATTTCAGACTGGTTCCTGAAATAACCTGCCTGCTGATAAACTCTTTTGTGTCTTGAGTTGTCTGCTGTTTGATGGCTTTAACAAGAGCTTTTAAACAGGTGACAGGTAAAGAAAGATGCAATGTGATGTAGGATGTCATGAGAACTGAAACTCTTAATATTGGCAGCAATAGGAAGGGATTGCTGAGGAAAATCTCTGCTTGCAGCTCATCCGTGCTGCACACAGGAGTAATAAATACATGGCAGTCAAGCTCTGTAGCTGTTTTTGGGTGGTTGTGGGTTTGTTTTTGTTGGTTTTATCCCACAGCTTAATCATTCTAATCACTTCCATTGAGATGTTCAATGTGATACATTTAATATTGTGAGTGTGGTGGGACTGTTAATGAAAATAGGGGTGATTTGAGATTTTGTCAGAGGGGATGTGGTTCCATTGCAGTAACTATCCAGCTGTTTGTTCTATAACCACTTAAATCTCTCACACTTCTAAACCCGAGTACCAAAAAGCCTCAATTCAAGGTACTGTTAAGCAAAAATAATTTATATAAAAAGTAGAAATTATTATCTTTTTTCACATGTGTTAGAACAAAACAAAAATAGTAGGGATTTTGGTGAAACATGAATCTGGGCTTTGCATTTCTATGTACATTGATAATAAGGGATATAACTGTTACTGATTTGCGTATGTCAAATCACTTGGTAATTTCATTTTCATCATTCTCCACTGTAGGATCAGTGAACGTGAATGCACTATGTGCATTGTGATGTATCGAAACAACCAGAAAAGTCAAAGATGTTTGATTTCATTACTGTTTTTTCTGTTACTGTTTTCACCATTCTTGATCTACTTATTTCTGCCATAAAAGAATCAATAGCTAATTTGAAGTGGGCTAGTTGGTCTTTTTGGAGAAAAAGCTGATATACACGTAGAGTCTCAGCAGTTTGGATTTGTTTCATTTTTCTAAGGGAATGGGGTTCCTATCCCCCTTTGTGTGTTTTAAAAACCAACCAACAGGAATAAATAACTGGTACGGTAATTTCATAGAAACTCAATCTTCATGACTATGATAAATCCTGACCTAAGTTCAGAATAAGCAATTCAGTTATCATGATAACACCAATAATTCAATAAATTTATAATGCATCACCAATAAACTAGAAAACCATCAAGTAGAATTTAATAAATCCTTACAGAACACAGGAAAAGGGACTCAGAAGGGGCAGTCCAGTTGGTCGTGAGTGTGAACTGAAAATCTCCAGCACTTCCAGCTTACAGGCTGTCACCTTACACTGCTCCCACACCACCCTGTCACCATCCACTGCAGACACGACCTGCTGTGACATGATGTCATTCTGGCCACACTCAGCTGTGCTGATCCCACATTCACCTCTTAGATGTGTCAAGATATGACTTCACTCTTCATAGTAGCAGAACCCTGAGCTCTCTAAAGTGGTAAGTCAGGGTTGAAAGTCTATAGTTTCTTACCACAGGAACAAGAAGATATCAAACTGGTGGAAAATGGAATAATGCAGCCATTATTTCTTCCTTTTACATTAGAATTCATCCTGGGCATTTTTGATTGATAGCACCCTAGGTCATTAACTAGATGTTGATAATTGAGATACCACCACAAAATGAGACTAGAACTGAAGAAGGTCTGTATCCATATTGAGACTGTAACATGAAAAGTTTGAGCTCTACTGTAGGATGTTGGATATTTTGATTTTAAGATATATTCACTGAAAAGTTCTTTATTCTTTTTGGAGAACAAAAATGATGAAAAAAAGCCTCTGCACTATACAGATATGCATCAAATAAAAGCACATCCTTAATCATTATGAATGCACCTACAGGGCTCAGCCCAAGAGATATCTGCATAAAATTGCCCAGATTCTTTCAGCTGAGCATGAGGCACACAGCAGGGGATAAATCTATGAAGTATATTAAGCCAGACTGTTATATATGGAAGGGTCTTACAGTTCAGCTAATGTTACACTTGAGGTTGTTCTGCAAAATATGCCAGCACAATTAATGTCAACACCACATAACCAGTCACTGTAAATATCCTTGGAGGGATTTCTAATATATTTTAGTAGAAAACCCATTTTAAGAAGGAAAGTTTCCAAATGTATCCCTGAAAACCCGAGGTCAGCTCAATAACCTACAAACCAGCAGGCAAATTCCATCTCCCATTAAAGGCAAGTGTTATCTCCTTTGACAAGAGCAAGCTAGTGGGAAATGAATAAATGCTTGTCTTTTTTTTCCTAGGACAGATTCTATATTAAACACTTTATGCTTGTGTTGTGTTTGGCCATTGCCAGACTGGACCACACAACAAACAGCAGGGTAAGTCCATTGTGCACCACAGAATTCCACGTCCCCTCCAGGCTTCCTTGTAAATCTACTGGTTCCATTTCCTTGCTAATACTCCTGCCTGTGCAGAACTGCATCTGTGCTGCTTTACATAGATCTCTTCTCATTATTCAGGAGTTAACTGTTGTACAGTAGCACTTAGATGATTAGGGGAAGACAGAGACTTACAAAGGATGTGTTATGACAGAAAAGCACCAGAAGGCATGTTTGCTGCTTTGAAAGGTGATTGATAAGGAGAGCAGCAGAAGTGGAGGCTTACCTTAGGCAGCAAGTGAAAGGCAGAACAAAGGACGTGGTTTAGCTTCTTGAAGCTTTCCTCATCGGGCACTGCTCTCCTGCATAACACTGAATAGCATGGCTTGCTGTAGATGTGGCACTATTTTCTCCTTTTTATGTATCACATTGCAAAAATCTCATTTTCTGGAAAGAAATCTGTATGGGAGGCCTATTGGAGGCTTCTCAGTCTCTTATAAATGCTGTTGCATCTAAATAATTGGTCAATCATAGCCAGATTTAAGTCTATGTCCTTTTTTTTCTAGACACTGATACCAAAAGCCTTCTTCTGTCATCATAGTACCCTTTACAGCCAGGTAAAAGCAGAGCAGAAAAGTAATTTCTTTTTAGCTTATCAGGCTGCATTGACTTTTACAACAGACTGAATCCCTACATTCCCTGGAGTGCATTGCACTCCTCTAAAGGGCTGAAAGTCTTCAAGCTGGTGTGCTACTATCAGAATTTACTATTGATGTTGTTTGCATTATGACAACCTTTTACATTTTCATTTACTTTATAATCCTACTTATTTAAGTTGGAGCTATTCTAGAAACTCACACTTGCCCCAAACCCACACTAGGTGCTCAAGAAAGTTTCTCTGCTGTGGGAAGGCAAATAAAGGAACTTGATTTATATCCATTAGAGTTATAAAAATTTCTTCTTCTCTCTGTTTCTTTTCAGTATCAAAGACTCTGTTTCAAGTAGCCGTGATCTAACTAATTTTTGTTTACCATGTATTAACTGCAGGATGATGGCAATTACAACCCATCTCTTCAAATACTGAAATGTCCTGAAACACAGATTATATCTGCATTTTTTCTTTTGTTATTTGCTCCTGTAAGTCCCATTTCAGTGCAAGATAGAGGCAATTCCAGTTTCCAACAACTGCAACCTGGCTGAATTCTAAGAAACTCAGAGATACATATATATATCTATCTTTGTCCTTGGTTCGTGAAAAAGACAGTTGAGAATTCAGTAAATTTTGAATTCTCATTAATTGCTAAAATATAGCAGAACAGTGATTTATTTATTTATTTTTAAAATAGTACAGCATTGGGAAAAAAAAAAAATCACAGTTCAGATAAAGTAAAGCCTCTTTTAGAGCTTTCCTTCCATAAGTCTGTGCTAGAAACTCAGAGAACAACCTTAGATGGGACTAAGAGAGAAAATATGTCTAAACCATGCAGTCAGCTATGCTGAAGGTGTGCATCTTTTAATTGTCTTATGAAGCATTTTCATTTTTCATGCTTTTGAAAATCATTTATGAGATGTCCTTGTGTATAATTGATAATTAAGGGCTTCTTTAATGCTTAAGTCTCTAAAGCAATGTGTCTCCTGACCTCTGACAGACACACAGCAGATTTAATCTCTGAAAGAATATCTTTAAATGCGTGCTGCCTACTTTACAAGAGTCATCTTGAACAGCAATTTTCTAAACAGTAACTTTTATTTTACAGCCACAGTGGGAGATTAGGAAATTATCTGCTGTAATTAAAAAAAAAAAGTGTAGAAAACTGTGAGTGGCTCCTTTTAAAATTCTTATCTTTCGAGATAATGTGGATATCCTCTAAATTAGTTTTGACAGCATCACTAACATCCTCTTTTTCACTGAAGAATCACTTCAGCTCCCATATAGCAGGAGGTTGTGAGGAGCTGTGCTGGCAACGACCTGACAGATCCACTTTGTGACAAACTTTCAAATTTGTTCTTATTCTACCATGGAACAGGAACGAACTGTTTGTTTGTTTTGATTTTTTCATGAAATTGTGTCGAAAGCTGCGAGTCTGAATCAAAGAGATGCTGCAGCTTGCATCTTCCTCCCACTCACCCTCAGTATGTGTCATGCTCACCTACAATATGATGCCTTCTCGTGCAAAGTTGCCACCAGTGGATGTGGCCTGGCAGAAGTCAATACTGCAGAGAGGTGCTGAGATACCTGGGATGAGCTTTAAGGTCAATATTCTTAAAATTGTGTACCTGTGTATAGTATAATATAGTGCTATTGTATGGAAAAATTGATCAACTGAAGAATTAATTAAGGTTGGTTAATGGCAGAAGACTCTGCTTGGCTATTTCAGAAGTGGATGATCAGACAGTGATACCAGCAGAGTGGTCATAGTGACTGGAAGTACAATTTTTGATTTATCGTATCTTTAGCCAGATTCATAAACTTCAGAAGTAAGAAAGAGAAAACAGGGTAAATTTTTTCAATTTTAAGAAAATACCAAAATTCCCCCCCCCATTCAATAATAAGTGGCATGAAATGTATTCTCCTGTTCCTGGGATTTTGCACTCTTACTACTCATGTTTCTTCCACACCTGTTTTGATCATTTAGATAAAACTTGATTGGATTTAATTTACAAATTTCCATTGAACTGTAAGTAAGTCAATGGTTTATTACTCAGTGGAAAACATGCTGAAAAGAAATGAAAACGTGGTAAATAAAAGACCTCTCTTTATGCCACTGAAGTGAATATTAAAGCTAAATACCTGTTTACTAGTTGATTCCACAGTGTTACTATCTTGGCACTGGATTAAGTGTGTGAAACAACATTTGTTTACTTAGGGTTTATGCAGCAGATATTTTACCTTATTATTTTTTTCCTTATGAGCCACATCAAGTTTATCCTCATAATTGAGTGCATGTTCTAGGTGGTGTCTTTACAGCCCATGCACTGCTCGTGATCAGTGAATGATGGAGAGTTTTATTTGGCCCTTCATGAGGTAATGATCAGGGTAATTGGCACTCCAGACTTCCAGGCAGTTAAGAAGCAACTGGGTGATGGAAAACAGCTATTTGCTGAATCACAGCTTGCCATCCAACTCCCAAAAGGACTTCTGTAAATTTTAACTGACAAACGTAAACATTTCCAATTAACACACTTTTGTCTTTAAAGACAAATTAGCTTCTTTTCTCTGATTTTCTTTTCACTTATATTGCTGTACATATTGTTTGTTGGTACAGTCCTCCCAGCCCTAAATCTAAGCAGCTCACTCGACTTCACAGGGCTCTACTGACTTATATTCACAGTGGA
>VYZX01023092.1:21915-43595 GCA_013401335.1 Brachypteracias leptosomus | reverse complement strand
TCCTGAATCCATTTCCCATATGCTGCTGAGCCTAANCCCAGTGCTTGCTCCACAGCATCAGTGGTGACCTTGAAGTAATTGCCATCAGGGGGGCTGGGTTTGATATGGATTTTGTATGTATTTCCTTTTTTAATTATTATTTTCATTACAGCTGTTTTAGTTTTCTAATCCATAAATCTCTCTCCTTTACACCTTTTATCTTGCCCTTTGGGAGGGGAGAAGGGTTAATAGAAAGTGTCTGTCATTTGTCTAGTGGCTGTCCCAGCCATAAACCTTGACAATGTTAAAAGTAAAAACACTGATGTAAGATAATGACTGTAGCACTGGAAGTTAGATGTGCTGCTGTTGCCTTTAATGCTGATTATATGTTCTTGTCAGCTAGCCTACTTGCTGTTAACCCTCATGTGTGAAGCTGCAGTAGAGCTGCCATTCAGTTCCTATACGTGCTTTATTCAGACTTTTACATTTAACTGAGCCAGAGAAATGGTGTATTTTGACTTTTTTGATCTTATTCTCAGGATACTTTCTGAGCCCTCCAAATGTGCTGCAGTTAGCACGCGTGTGCACATGTGGGCATGTGTAATTGTGGCAGAGGGCTACCCAGTAATGCACTACAGGCTTAAATTTGCCTTGCTGACATAGAACATGTTTGGTCATCCAAAATTAAAATTGAATACGCTGATGAGTTTTTAGTGATCCAGGTTAGTTTACCTGCAGATGTGCCTGATAGGTCTCTTTACAATCTGGATATAAAACCCCTCATACAGGGTCAGATTTTACTGTATATACAGAGTAAAAAAAGATTGTGATTTGAGCCATCTTTTATACAATAAAAGCATTTTGCAGTAAAGTAATCTTTTAAAGGTAAGCAGTACTGAAATTTCATACTTTGCTTTTCTTCTGAGCCTGCTACTCCATGTACTGGTTGAGGGAGTTCAAACAGCAGTTATGTTTGATCATTGGGAAAACCTAAAAGAAATCTTGCTTATTGTGCACTATGCTTTATGTCTAGTTATATAATTTCATAATTTATACTGTGCAAAATTTTCATTATCCATATTGACCTTTTCTGTGTAATGTCACCTCACAATTATATGTCGTCAGATTATCTAGACTGGACTAACCACACTGTAGATCCAAAAATGGTGTAGGTGTGTTGGAGTTGGCATGGCATGGCACAGCACTACAGAAAATCTGGCTTCGGAAGTCAGGGTGTCTCTGGTAATGATGCAACCAGTCTTGCCCTGATAGAACCAAGATTAATAAATGCTTGCTGTACAGAACCACCTTGGACCTGTGTTCCTGGAATGGGAAGGACTGGGAGACTCAGCACAGAGGTATCCCTTCTGCCTCAAGTCAGCCCAGCTTCATCTGCCAGCATTATTAGTTCTCGTTCTGCTGTACGTAAGTTGGTATCACATAAAGCTTGCTTAATGTTAGGTTTTTAGCAGGTTTGTTATGGCATAGTGTAGCACCATGCAAAAACAAGGACTTGGTTTGAGAATGGTACCACATCTGATACGTAAAGCTCTCCTGTTGGAGCAGGGTGTTTTGTGTTGCTGTCACTTGAATTGTTCTGCAGGAGGCAGTTTGGATCCAATAGCAATGGTGCTGAGCTAAATCTAAAGCCAGTATTCCTGTGGACTGTTGTTACTTTTTGGGTTCTTCTGCTCACTGTTGGCTTGAAAACAAAATACAGGTTTTGTGTTTACAATTAGTTGTGGTTTATGTAGCAGGGCTGACTTTTCTAGTGCTTTCACTTGCAAGCTTGAATGATGACTGTTGCAGGAGAAAATTCAACCCAAATGGAATTTAAGGTTAGTGTTTGGATACCTCTCTTAATTGCTTAGGTTTTCTTATCTAGAATTGCCAAAGGCTTATCTCAGCCACTTTAGCTGAGTGTTCAATTGTCATAGAAACTTTACAGGTATTTATTTTAAATTATTCCAATGAACTGAGCAGATATCTCCACTAGCTCCATTGCAAATGTGCTTGAAGACACTGAATACTTGAAGGTGACTTCCTATTTCCAGCTTGCACTTTATTAGCAAGGTGATTTGTAACATGTAATGTAATTAATACCTCTGCCTGGAACTTGGAGGCTTTGCATGATTCTATTCCTTGTTGCTAATTAGTTCACTAGTCAGTTGCTCCTCATCTGATCAGTTTATATTTTGACAATGTTATCAGCAGTATTCATTTTTCACAGAATAAGATATTTCTCAAACCAGCAGACATTCTGTCAAACTCATAATCTCAAGTGGGATACTGAGTGGAGGTTCCTTCCCAAGTACTTTTGGAAGATGACCTGACTTCTGTAAGAAGTCAAATTTTTAGTGTTCTTCACCACACCTGTGCTCTCCAGTACCAGTATTTGAGGCATTCCTCTCTAGTCTGAATATTGGAAAGCTGTCTGCATAGTCATGGCCAAGTGTGGCTTTTTATGAATGCTTTAGTCTTTCTGTAGTTTGTGCAGCTTTCAGAACTCTGTTTTGATCCTGTATCACATTTCTATAGTACTGCTTCAGAGGAATGGACATAACATAGAGATAAAGATGTTAAATTCCTGCATTGGTTCCATAGTAGAGAGCTGTTAGGTCATGGTTTGTTGTTTTTTTTGTTTTGTTTTTTTTTTTTAGTTTCTCTTACTTCCAATCATTCAACCTTCTTGATAGCTGCTGTCCGATTACAAAAATCTTGCAAATTAAGCTTCTGCACTAAATCTAGGATAGCAAGAAACTTGGCTAAAATTCATAGTAACTGTAATACTGATGTCCTGGTTATCACTGGAAGAAGTTTTAGTTAATATGAAGAGTCAAATCTTATGTTCTCAGCTGTAAGGATTATCAAGATGTTAGGAAAATTGTAAGCACAGATTGCTCCAGCGTGATATGCCACTCGCTATAGTTCTGTCTCCTTCTTGGGTACAAGAAGTCACTAAATAACTGCATGAGCTGTTTATATTGTCTACTGAAAAACTGTATGGTTTTTAGAAGTGATTCATATAGCAGATTCTATTAGGAGAGAAGATCCATACTTTCCTGACTTTGTCTTGTGGAGGATCAAGTCAGTTCTTGAATAATTCTTTTTTAAAATAACTTGCTTAAGAAAAGCAGACTTTTGTTATTTAAGCAGTATTCTCCCTGGAGAATGGCATGGCCCAAATGTTTCAATATTTTGAAAAGCTCAAGATTAATTTCTGTGTGAGTCTCTGTTATGGTAATCTATTGTTTTGAGGTTGAATTTGAATTTTGCTACTCCTATAAAAATGTCTTTAAGTAAGACTTTGTGGCATCTCCATGCAAGTGAAATACTACAAGCAGGAAGGTGGAGAAGGGTGTATGCCAGATGTATTTTCCATTTAAAATTTAGTAGAAGGATTTATTTAAAGCTTTCTCTTGCATTGGAATTCTGTAAATTGAGCCTATGAAGAATTAAAAAGATCAGAGGGAGCAGGAGTTGATTAGAGCTGGGCTGGGTTAGTTTTGTGCCTGGATCTTTGTGCTATGACTTCTAAGTTTCCTCTTGGTTCTTTTGAGTTCAAAGAGAGATGTGAAAAAACCACAATTTGCATCTAACCAAAGAAGGGGCTACAGCTGCCAGAAATTAGGATGAAATCCATTTGGTCTCAAGGGCTGACAAGAGCTGTCTCTTCATTTTCTTGACATGTCATTTATTCTGTCGTTGCATGTGATGAGGGAAAAATAGTGCAGGAAGTGCTTGAGGTTTCCAAACTGCTTTAACTTCAGCTTAGACAAACCATTCAGACCCTTGCCATCATCTACCACTTGGAAGACGTGGCAGACTGTCACCCAGAATATTACGCCTCTCTCCTCACTGTAAATATGTTGACTGTTGAAGAACTACAGATTTCTGAGCGTGTGTCGTCGTTACTTCTCAGTATTTCCTGTGCACTAGCTCTTACAATCCCAAATGTAGAGTATTATTTTGGGAATGTAAGATGCATGTTAAATTGATGACTATGACAGAAATGTAATGTGGGAAGTAACCAATACCTCGGTTTATTCTGGCCACAGCAGGTCAGCCTTATGTCCCCTAAGTGAGATTGTAGTTTGTGCTGCTTTGTACAGGGATGAGGATGTGGATGTGGTTTTTAAATGAAACTTTTCAAGGTGCGTTGTCCTGCTACAGGCTGGAGCCTTCCTCTGTGCTTCTCTGCTTTTTTTTCAATACTGGTGCTGCTGGGTTTTTTCTTGACAATAAATATAGCTGTCTGTAGTGGGTCTGTCTGAGCTGATTTTCCCCATACAGCCTTCATGCTGCAGTACTGGAAGCCAGAAGGTGTTGATAACACACAGCCTTGTTTTGACGGGGTGTGTGTGTGGGGGGGCAAGATTTGGGAGGGGATACAACCCGGACAACCGACCCGAGCTGACCAATAGGATATTCCATACCATATGACGTCAGCTCAACTATAAAGGGAGGAGGACGGGAGGATCCTGGGAAGACGTTTGTCCTCCGAGCAACCGGTACGCGTTCTGGAGCCCTGCTTCCCGGGACAGGCCCAACACCGCCTGCGGATGGGAAGTAGAGAGTAACGGCTTTGTTGCTTTTGCTTCGCGCGCGCGCAACCTTGCTTTCTCTGCTGTTTATTAAACCTGCTTCTTATCATAACCCACGGGTTCTTCTTCTTTTCCATCTTACTCTCTCTCCCTGCTTGCCTTGCTGACGAAGGTTTGGGTTGTGGGGGGGGGAGTGATAGAGGGACTAGGGGTGGGCACCGGGCACCCAGCCAGGGTAAACCCACCACACTGTCTAACATTCAGTTTTTCAGCATGTACTCCGCTCTTAATGAATGTGATCATTTACACAGTGTCACTGTAGTATTAGCATGCTAAATAATTTAGTGAGCTGTGGCAGGTAGATAGCTCTGTGGTGTCTATGTTACTATGGCAATACATTTGCTTAATGTAAATATTAGTCATTCTGACCATATGAATCTCAGGGCTTCTGACATTATTAGCTGTGTTTGGGAGGTGAGATTCTGCATATCTGAAAGAAAAGTTGTTCTGGAAATATTAATAGCTTAAAGATGACTTTCTTTTTTTTTCATAATTCCTTCTGCTTTCTGACTGAGCTACATAATCTATTGATTGTAATGAACAGAGCAGAACATTTCTTTATCATGACTGTAATGCAGCTCTATTATAAAGAAATATATAACTGTATTCTGATCCTCTAAAAATTCAGCCAACTGAAATGAAAGAAAATAGGATCTTGAGGTCCATCAACTCTGCTCTCGGTCAGAGTCAAGGCAGTTCTAGAAGCACAAAAATTAAATCAGACTTGGAAGAAAAAATCTTGGAATATTAGATGGAGTTCCATGGCTTGAAAATAAAGCTAAGCATGAGAGGCTCTTCCATCCCCTTCATGGGTATCACCAGGTATAGAATTACTTAAGAAACCCTTCAATTGTCAGAAAATTAATGCATAAGCAATATATTAATGAAGTTTGTTTCTTATATGTTTATGTAGATGGTTTTCTAATCAATTTTTGTGGACAGTTTCCAGGGAAAAGGAACTACCTTCTGCAAAGTCTTGGCTCAAAGGCCAGCTTATTCCTGATTGTGTGAACTATTTTGTGTCTTTTATGGTCTGCCAGTGCTTTTGAGGCAGCAAATAGAAGTGGTAAAAGAATTACATCAGTTACCTTTTCTAAGCATGATATGGCATCACAATTCATCAGCTGATAGTCTAGATCAAACTTCAGTCACTTCAAACCACAAGTATTTAATGTACACCAGTAGTATTCATAACATATTATGTACTGTTTTAAACCTTTACTTGTTAAACTGCAAAACTTAAGATCAATGTCAAAAAGAAGATTTGGCTGGAATGTGTTCCCCAGCTGTGTTTACAATTGTCCCCAACCTTCCAGCCAAATATTTGTAATACAGTAGAAAAAAAGCATAGGGAGCACTGCACGACATCTTTAATTATTTGTAAGGTATATGATAGCGGAGGGTTCTGCATGCTGCGGTCTGACAGCAGTGTTCAGCACCTATCTGTGTTTGGCCAATTAACTGTCAAAATAAGAAATATTTAAAAAATAGAGGGTAGTGAAAAAAAAAAAAAAATAAAAATACAGTTAGTGGCCAAGCACAGACTTCAGAGTTCTTTGTATTTCACAGAAGAGTCTTTGTGGCTTTGTATAAGTGTTCCTTATTTTTCCTATCTCTGAGATGATAAAAATTTTGCTGTCGGTGCTTGTGTGTAAGGTGAAGCGCCTTACTGGACAGGAATACAAACTAGAGTTTTTAGTTGCCTTTCCGTGGCACTCTTGCTCACAAATGCTAGTCTGGAATTCAAGTTAACCTAGGAAAATTAATTATTTACCACTTACATCTTTTTCCTGACAAGGCTGCCTGTGGGAATACTGTGCTGCTGGCTTTGTTAAAAATATAGTATGCTTTAGATGCATCTGTTGTCTATAGTTGCAGGGAAGTATTGAAGCATTTAGATTCAGAATACCTATCAAGTATTAGCATAGTTGAAAGAATAATTGGAGCAGCTTCTCTGATTATTCTTTTAGTAAACAAACCATACTCATAAAGTGGCTTGGGAAAAGCCACATCTTCTGCAACGTGTTGAAAGAAAAAGACTGCAGAGCCACTTTCCCCTCTGTGGGAATAACCTGTGAAGAGAGAGGAGCTCCTGTGGGATCAGGCTGGCAGGATTTTCCCTTGGAGAAGGGCTTGACAATTCTGCTTTTCCACAGCCGCAAGTACCTATTTTCAAGACAGATTGTTGGGAGGTATCCTCTGAACACTCAACAAACACTCCTTTTCAGGTTTGGCGCCCAGACCCGATGTGTGCCGTAGGAACCATGTGAAGAGCATGAGGGATTCTTTTGACATAACTCATGCTCTGTCTTTTTTTTTTTTTTTGTACCTTGCTACAGCACAGACTTGGGAATACCAGTGTATACCCATGGATTTCTACAGCCAGAGATGCAGTGGAATGCTTCACATCAAGCCATATAACACATCTTCTGCTTCTGAGCTCTGCTGCATTTTTTTGCTTCTACTACTGAAATATGGTATGCCTGTACTTTAAAACTGGTTTGAAAAAAGTGGAATGGATTGTATTACAGGCTGAATGTTTAAATCAGGTGATAAATTGAAAGGAACAAAAGTGTGTTCCAAAAAGCAATTGCATTTACTGCTTCACACATGATTTGCTCAGCTAGTTTCTTTTATTGTCACACTGCAAGTGCCTTTTCATTTTTCCCACAGAAGAAGAAATTCTGGTAGTTCTTCAATGCCTTTTTTATTTGCATAATGAATGTTTGCTGTTGAGTATTACCTCACAAATAAGAGGTGGAGTTATCTGTAGTGTTTTTATGCTTTTTGTTGTCTTGTTTTTTGTATATTCTACTTCAAAAAGGTAGTGATGGCAGCTGTACAATCCTGTCCCTTCCATGACTCTCCTTGTGCCAGGATAGCTGGTGCTGCTCTTGTGCTGGGATGGGGAGCTCCCAGAGGAGCTGTGCATCGTAAGCTTCTGCTTACCAGAAATTCTTTTTGGAGTAGCACATGTGAGTCCTGACACTGGCTGCTGTTGATCCATGGATAGCTGGCACTTAACCATCCCCTGTCTTGCCTTCTTTCCATTGCTGTCACAGGACAGATACATTGTGGAGATAAAAATGGAAATAATGTTATTGCCCTTGTCCTCTTATCAAAAATGATCATTGTCCATTTAAGTGCTCAAATTAGATAGATGTGGTATAAAGAATACAGAATAGTGTATGGCCTAGATTGTATTTTCATTATCCTTTTCAGTAGATCATGCAAGTTTTGTAGTAATGTGTGTTGTTTTGACAGAAGTCAGAAGTGAAAAAGGTGTGTTAAACCAAACAAATATGGCCTTCAGGCTTTTGCTGCTAATTTTGTCGGTACCTCAGTGCTTTTTTTCTGTTAGGAGTTAGAGAGTACATGGCAAGTATAGTGTAATATATTGTAGATACAAAAATACTTGTCACTTAATCCTTACTATTAGTGCAGTAAGACAGACAGACGCCATTGAAATCATAGTAACGAGCACTGTTTCCCTGCCTGTTGCATTGTTAGAATGTGGCTTTGGGCTTTCAGAAGGGTCAGGGAAAAGGCACAGAAGGCTCATGCTTTCTTACAGCACGACCTCGACAGGTGTTTATTTCCAGATGCAGAACACTTAACTTCAGAGCTACAGTTGTACGAAGGGATGTGATTCTAACATACTGCTTGGTTATTATAGTTTAATGCCACTCAGCATTATAATTAGCTTTACTAGACATTAATAAAGGGGTTTAATATTCAAACCATGGTGTTGGAGTTAAGTGTGCCAATGAACCTTATCAGCAGAGCAAAATGTAAATTTTAACTCGTTTATCTCATTAGCCTTTAATAAGGCTGTGCTTCGCAAATCATGGCTGCATCATCTGCTGATTATATCCTCTGATCTGCTGAGCAAAATAGCACTCTAATAATAGCCATACATTGCATGAAATCCTACCTCTGCTGTTCTGAAACACTTAATGTATTTTTTAAATTCATTTAGAGGGCCTTGATTGTGTTTTATCTTTTCTGTGCAATGCCAAAATTTAGAAATGAAGGTAAAATGAGAATTAATTACCTGGGTTTAGAAATACTTTGCCAAGTAGGAGTTTCTGAGGGGGGACCATAAGTCTGTGTTGTCTGAGTGTGGTGTGTAGAACTCTGGGAGTTCTCTGGGCGGTTAAAGCAGCCAGACTGTCAAGTGAATAATGACAACTTGCTGCTTTAATAATAATCAGAGCTTTCCAAAATTCAGGTGCTGTCATCTTACAGGAGAAACCGAGCTGAATGATTTGCCTTAGGCTCACATAAAAGAAAAGAGAATTGAAGGAAAACGTTAAGTTTCTGGGCTTAACTCTTGCATGTAGGCAGTTACCGCCACGGCTCATGATGATTGTGTCCCCAGCATGCTACTCAGAGCAAGTAAGAAGGAATTTAACAGATTTGAGGGAATTCTGGCAAGTCCAGTTAATACATTTTTCCCAGCAGATTGCTCATAGAATCTTGCCAAAGTCCAAAGAAACTTGTTCAATCCATGTAGAAACTTTCAAGCCTGGGAGGTTTCCCAATAGATGTTTGTAAAATTCAGCAATTGTGAGTGAACATGGTTGGTTCTGGTGTCCAAAGCAACAAAACTGAATCATTCCACCTGTAAGCTGATTTGGTTCAAGTTTGCTTCCATGTGGTCTTTATTTTGAAAAACTTATACTAGTATCTTCTCAGGTTGAGATCTTTAATGATTGCAACTTTTCTAGAACAACATTAAAATAGTACTTCAGATATCTCTGAAATGGTCTATCATGAGAGAATCTGTTGTTTAAATGGTTGCTAGAGGTGCAGGGTGAATCTCTTTCCTTACCGTCCCGTGTTAAGTTGATACTTAAAACCTTCTGTAGTACTCTGAGAGATGTGAGATAGGACAGCTGCTGTAGCACTATGTTTTAATAGCAGTAGTTACAGCCCTCGTGAGTCCATTGACTGCTTCTGGTGGTAGGTTTGCAATGCTGGTAGTCATCCATCACAGTACTCTGCTTTACTCTTTTGCATTGATCTTATTGATGGTCAAGTTGGTAGACAGATACACTGCCACAGGGAAAACTCAGTTTTTCCCTTTTTGGAGAAAATCTGCGGTTCTTGGCTCCTAGTCCTGCTGAGCTGGAGAAGGAAGAGGCATTGCCACAACCCCATCTGTACGTGTTGGATCTAGTGGGTTTGAATTTTCAAGTGTTGGCAACTTTGGGGATTGATTCTTTCCAATTAGGTTCATTGTTGTGGGATGTGTAATTGCAGGCAGATGCAGTTTTGGTACTGGCACTCCTGAGGAGAGGTTTTCTACCATCCTTCATTAATTTGTAATTAGTTATATATATTTGGTTTAGTGCTTACTTAGTAACAACACCAATTATTTTCAGTTAGTTTTTTAGCACAGATGCTTGATTGTATGCAAATTCTCCCATAAAGTCAATGAAGGGCCTCCTGAGATGTTCTGTGACTCTCAGCACTGGAGGTTAATGTCCTTCAGAGTACAAGTATGCTTGAGAACAGCAGGGGTATATGAACACTGACTAGCAAAGAGATGATGTGTTCTGAAACAGTGTTGAAGTATTTTGTTATTAGAGTGCCCATGGCCTGAATTACGAGGCAAGTAAAATGTTGTCTGTGGGGAGAGGTGGACTTGAAGATAAAACAGTACAGAAATGGCAATATATGTGGTGACAGTAGAAATACTGTTAAGTTTTATTTCAGCAGAGGGATAACTGGTAAATAATGTAGCACTTTTGCATGTACTAAAGTACTTTCTTAACTGATATATCGAAATAAAAAATTGATTTGACATATGCTTTCTAATTCTCATAGCCTAGTTTCTCTTTTTAATTGAGAGGTCAGAAAAAAATCATATATTTGTAATTTGGTGTTAAGAGCCATTTCCTCAGGAATAAAGTTGGAGATATTACTTCCAAACGTGCTGTGGTTACAGCTGACTAACGTTCGAGGCCTGTGCATACAGACAGACTTGCTCATGCCTCTTCAAACTGTTCCTGCCTCCAGCTTGTGCTTCTCCTTCGGAGCTCTGCCAGCACTGGTGTGTCAGATGTGACTTTGCATGAGGCTCAGTTTCCCACTTTGGATAGCATATCTATTGCCAGTTCTCAAGTAAATCGTAAAGGTGAATTGAAAAATTTGGGATGAAGGGAAATGGGAGAGAAGAGGTACTGGATTTCATACACAGAAGATAAAATTACACCACAACTACTTAAAAAAAATAAAAGTATTGGTGTACTGTAGCTTCTGCAGCTCTGACAGCCTCAGACAGAGGGACAGGAGTAGAGGTGAGCAGCAGCCGAACTCCCAAAGACATACACAGACACTCCCCCTTTTTGGAGGTGTACAGGCAGGAATAAGAACAACCTGTTGATGGGTGGAACCTCTGCTTTCCCACACCTGTAGAAGGTGTTACAAAATTAGATGGGAGAGGTGGTTGTTTGACTTTCGGTTATCTGTTCCAAGAAGCATTCTTGCTAGGGCTGACACCCAACTGTCTTCTTTATTAGGCTTTTCATTCCAAGTTTTAAAAAATTTAAATAGTAATTACATTTTATTTTCCCTAGCTTCTGATATTTACCCCACCTTTTAGTAGATATTGTTCTCCTTCAACATTTGTGAGGTTCTGTGTTTTTTCAGAGCACTCCATTTCTAAGATGTATAGTCTTCATTTGCAATTCAGCAAGGACTATTATTTACCTTCTTTTACCTACCAGGGTGTGACAGGTGCTAGTTTGTCTTCATTTCACCCAGAACTAGAAAGACACCTGTATTTCTATTCATCTTTACCCAGAGGTTCAAAGGAGACTGAAAAAAAATGTATACAGAATTGTTATGATAGTGTCAGATTACTTGGATTTTATTGGGGTGTTTTAAAGTTATTCCCTTGATTATTTAACAGTTTCTTTTTTGCATGCTGACAACATGTCTAAAACAATTGTTGTATAGACTATATGGGTTTATTTTTTGCCAATGCTTTCATGTCTTATTATCCAGGCAGAGGTAGTCACAAGAATGGAAGATGCTGTAAAGTCATTCAGTTTCCAGCTGCAGAAGACTAGGTGGTGTGACATATTTTCATAGCAGAGTAGACTTGTGTTACGAGATCAGAGATTAATTCTGCATAAATGACAACTTAACAGTGTTTACATGACACAAGTAATTTTACTCCTAGGAAAGCCAGAGGAGCTTAGAGAGGAAAATCAGCTACCACCTATATAAAATGTAATGAAACTAAATAGAAATGGAAATATAAATAATGTGGATTTTTCTTTGATTTGGCTTCTTATGCACTAGACATCATAAAAATGCCAACAATCCATTTTTGGATTTTGCTGTTTACTACTATTAAAAGCAAAAACTTCAACACACATGTAGAAAACCATATCTGTCAGAATCCTCTCAACTTGCAAATCTGTGCTAATATTTTTAGATAAGGGTGTCACTGCAGGAGGAGAGGTTGAGTTTTCATGGATCTGTGCTCACAGATGGAGAAAGTGTTATTTTATTGAGGTTCTTGACTTTGCAACTGGAATTAATATAACATGAATCTTCTGCTTGTGTTCTCTGAGTTGGAATAGAAAGGGAGAGGGAGAGCAGTATTTCTGGGCAGTTTCTTATGAGGCCAAATATCTGGGGTTTTCTGTGTTGTGGGAATGGGGAACTGGAGGGATGGGATAGGATTTTGTAAGGAGTCCTTGTTTTGCCTTTTGGTTTTTGTGTGTGTTTTTCTTCTTCTCCCTCATCCTTGTTCTTCAGTGAACAATGTGCTATAGTGGTTGGTGGGTTTCATCTTAAACGGTAATGTTTATTCAGTGGTTTTCCCCAAAGTTGGCAATCAATAGTTATAAAAAGCAAATGAAAAAAGGATTTTGCAAGTGCTTTTTCTCTATGCCAAGCCTGGAACATAACTTAGGACAAAGGGAGTTCGCTAGCTTCTGAAGCTTTCTTCAAGTTAAATTGCAAATGTCTGATGCAAACAACATTGGTTCACACAGTGTCTTCTTCTTTCTGGTCTTCATTTTATTTTTTAAAAGAAAGAAAAAAAAAGACTACAAAAATGCATTTACACTCAAAAGTGTCCATCCACTAAATATAGTGTTTTATCACAACCCCCTACTTAATGTCAGGCGATACATAGGGTAAGATTGGGGAGGATAAATAAATATGCATCTAGAGTATTATGTTAACAACCATACAGTAGCCATTCTATACCTAACAGTTTTGATTCTGTGGCATATTCTGTCCTTTTCCAGAGCTTTTAATTTGAAATAGACAAATAAAGAGAAGTAACATATGCATGTGGACAAGAGAAGAGGGATTCCATCTGCAAAGTGGAAGTTCTTTTCTCAGTGAAAACTTGGAGACAGTTCCCTAGGGAAGCTTGTTGGTTGGTTTATTGATCAAGTAGTCAGGATAATCTTAATGGTTATTACTTATTCTTGTGCTTGAGCTATATTTAGAACATGCAGAATCATCTGAGAGTTTGGAAATAAAAAAATCCCAATGTTTATGGCTTCTTTATGATGAAATGTGGGATGTTTAGAATATATGTGTAACTGCATTTTATTGTGGCTTAGTGCTGAAAGCATATACATCTTCTTTTAATGTCACTTTGTAGACTTGAGAACATTATTCTAGGACTTCTTATGCTTATTATAGTGCGCAGTTTGACGTGTTATACAAATCACTTGAAAAATCGTTTTACATATTATCGCTGTGGCCATAGAATATATAGCTTAATCCTGTTTTCTGTAATCTACATATGATAATTACAGGTATATTGATAACTTTTTTTCTAGACCACCTTTCTCTTGGGAAGGCAGTATTTCCTATTCTGTATGCTAGTGTTCTGAAAATAGTTTTAAATCTTCCGAGTATAGAGTTTTCTACAGCTTTGTTGGTCTAATTCATCTTCCTGTCAGGAAGGTTTTCTAGATAGGCAACTTAATAATTTCCTATGAATTTATTTTATACTTTTATTTGTAGACACTCTTTTACCTTTCTCAAAAAAAAAAAAAAGAAGAAAAGAAAAAAGAAGTTCCATTCATTTCAGCATCAGAACTTCAAGAAGCATGTGGCTTTCCTAAATTATGAGTGTATTGGGGCTAAGTTTGTACATCACACAGATATCAGAGTTATCTCGGAAAGTAAAATCGATGTTGCAGATTGCATGGGATCATTTTTATTTCTTTTTTCCACTAGAATAATCATAACATAAAGCAAGTTTTGTTAAATGTCTGCTTTCTGATGTGTTGCTCCCTCCCAGTCCTGGACAGTGATGAATTTTGAATTAAATCCTGTACAAATTCTCAGCAGAGATGGGGAGGTTGGCAACAACTATTTTTTTTCCCAATAATTCACTTCAATTATGACAAAACAAAATTACTAGTGTAGTTATAGCAGCTGATATCTATAATTCACCTATAAATCAAGGAATGGAAGATAGCTTTTATTCAGTGATGTGTGCCTATGCCCTTTGGGGTTGTTCTTTCTCTTTGAAACTTGGTATGAAAGTGTATTGACAGTATAAAGTTTTAAACTGAGTTTTGTTTTGCTTGTAATCCCAGGCTCACAGACACGCGTTGGTCTGTGGGCCTCAGACACTTTAATGACATGTTTTTCTATGGAAACATGCTTTTCTTGGGTCAGCGATTTTGGTTGTCATTTGGAAATGAGCCAGCAAAGGTAAAAGCCTTTGATTTTATTTCAGTTCAGTGACGTCTTCCTTCTATAGGTAGAAATGAACTTTTCTGAGATGCTATTTAATTATTTTTTTTCCAGTTTAGTTTAAGGTTTTAATATCCCTTTTGCAGTATCTGCTAGTAGCAGGCAAGATACCTTACTCATGCTGTGCCTGAGTCCTCCTAAGATTAGAGAGGTATCTATCTTGGATTTTAAGAATCCTAGCTGCTATTTTATTCTTAAGTTTTCAATCAACATAATCTGTGTTCTGAACCACTATTTGTTACTGAATTGTTGCCTTTCTGTAGTAGGCCAGATGTGAAGAGATCAAATATAACTGAGAAACAGATTTATTATATTTCTTATCTCCCTCTAAAAGGAACAAGTCATACCATTAGAATTGCAACCTTTTTTTTTTTTTTTTCCCCCAGCTTTAGATTTATGACCTGAGGATATAAATGTAGTTCATTCCTCCTGGGACTTATTCCTGCAAGAATAACTTCAGCGAATGTACTCCTTTGAGTTCCAGTGAGGTTGCCTTTGTGCAAATGCATGTGGTAGATGAACTTACCCTGTGGTGTATCAGGCAAATAGAGACCTGCTTAAGGAGGTCAAGGTCTCTGTCAAGTATTCTGCTTTGTTTAATTACTGTTCTCTGGAGCAATCACTGCTATGTTCTAGCTTTGGTAACATGCCCTTTGATGAATTGTCTTTGCTAAGTAGCTTTATACCTACCTAGACTCACTGTGTATAATTTTCACCTAGCCCATCAATGCATTTTGGACCATGCTATCTAACTGGCCTCTGTGTTCTTTCCTTTTTGGCTGACCCATGCAGCAGAAGTCCCTGAAGGCTTGGGATTGGGCTTGGCCTTTGCCCCAGTGTATAGGCTGCCAGTGTGAGTTGATCCCGTTGCTTGCCCTTATAGAATCATAGAATGGTTTGGGTTGAAAGATCATCGTTTAAATCCCCCAGCCATAGCAGGGACACCTCCCACTAGACCAGGTTGCTCAAGGCCCCATCCACCCTGGCTTTGAACACCTCCAGGGATGGAGCATCCACAACACTCCTGGGCAACCTGTTCCAGTGTCTCACCATCCTCAGGGTAAAGAATTTCCTTCTAATTTCCAATCTAAGTCTACCATCTTCCAGTTTGAACCCATTACCTCTTGTCCTATCACTACAGGCCTTTGTGAAAAGTCCTTCCCCAGCCTTCTTGTAGGCCCCCTCCAGATACTGGAAGGCTGCAATAGGGTCTCCCTGGAGCCTTCTCTTCTCCAGGCTAAGCAAGCCCAATTCATAGAATCATAGAATGTTTTAGGCTGGAAGGGAACTCTAGAGGTCATCTGGTCCAACCTCCCTACACAATTAGGGACATTGCCTCTACCTCTCAGCCTGTCTTCATAGGAGAGGTGCTCCAGCCTTCTAATCATCTTTGTAGCCCTTCTCTGGACCCTTTCCAACAGGTTCGTGTCCCCCTTGTGCTGGGGGCTCCAGAGCTGTGTGTGTTTATGCCATTGCAGTGCTACTGAACTGGGGCTGTCAGGTGGGCCTCTTGCCTGTCTGTCACCATTTCTATACTCACTGTAGGGGAATTGCTCATTCATGTGTTTGGAGAACCATGTAGTTATTTAATGCCATAACCTGGATCCTCTAACGTGTAAATCTCTAGGATTACATAAATCGCATGAAGAGGTTAGTGGTACCCCAAGTGGTTCTCTGAGCTAATGTGAATCTGCCATAAACATGTGAGGAGCTTGGCTCCCTGGAGATTTAAGAAAAGATGAATTGTGCTTAACTGCAGCAGACTGACTGTAGATGGGACTAAGATTTTTGTCTCATTATGAAGCATACTGCATGTAGCTTCTCTCATGAGAGGGATCTTGTTAGGCTGTCTCTGTGGGGACGAGTCACAAGACGTTCTTACTTTTATGTTAGCAGGTTGGATTAAATTGTGCTTGAAGAGAACAGATTGATACTTTGATTAACTACATCGCTTTACAATTTGTGATGACTTGTTCCCTGTTAGGCTTTTAAGCAGATAGCTTTATCAGTGTAAAACATACCTTCTTCCACTCACACACTGAAATCATAGTGCCTTTGCAGATATTGGGTAGAAAAGATAGACTGAATAAAGCTGAGTAAATGTGAGGTGTTTGCTTCAGGTAGACAAAGGATAGGACAACTGGTGGACTGCAGCATTGAAACATGAAAGAGCAAATGAGGAAGGAGGATAATTGTTCATGTAGTTTAAACTGCTCCTCTAGTCATCTGCTGCAGCTTTCTTGCTAGTAGAGCTGAAGACAAGTAGTACTTAACCAAAAAGAGGATCCTCTGACGCAGTAGCTTTTAACCACTGACATTTTCTCAGTTGTCTACCACAGACCTACAGCTCTCCAGTGAGCAAGCTGTAATCCTTCTGTATTCTGGTGGTGAATGTTTAGGATCATTAAAGGTGGGGATGTGACTGTTCTTCATAGGCTTTACTTTTGTAGCAAAATTTAGCACAAGTGGGGTGAATCCTTTCCTTTGAAAGGATTGATGTCTTCCTTTGAAACACTCTTGTTAATAACATTTAAACCCTCTTCCTGATCATAGTCCCTAAAGAAAAGCTGACAAATTTATGCAGAAGGCTTTCTTTTCAATCAAAAATAAACAAACCCTGAACAAGGTCCCTTTTAAGCTGGAACTAAGTTGAGGCATGCTAAAATTTGCTACTCATTTTTCTACTACCCTCCCTCATCCACTTATCAGAGACTGCAGAGACGTGATTGCATAGCTATGCATAAGACCATATAATTTCCCTCTGCTTCTTTGAAGTTGCCTAATTTTAAGCCCCTTTATGCTACACTGATCCATAAAAATGTTTTGATATATGCTGTTTCTTTCATTGCCATTGAGGCTTCTTCTCCATCTCTCCATTGTCTTGTGTACCTGGACTGACAGGGTGGAATGCTTTGGCCAGCGGAGCAAAAACAGGCAGTATGTGATAACAGAGGTACGCTTATATGTGAGAACTGTTGGAGATTGCAGCATCTTAGCATTTCAACAGCAGACAACTCTGAAAATCAAATTGCAGAGCCTTTCAGCGTATTTTGTGTCTACCTTTTGGTATTAGGCAGTGTATCTTTTGCCTGTATGTTGTGCATTGCTTGGGAAGTCCCAGTCCTGAAGCCTTGTGTGCAGTTGTTCTGGTTTGGTTTTTTTTTTTTTTTTTTTTAATTCAAAGTGAAACTTTTGAAAACAGACCTTTCAATGGGAAGGTCCCTTCATAAGGGATTCTCTGCTAGGCTGTTCTTCCAGTGTTCTTTGCAGTAAAATAAGTACTTCTGTTGATTGGGGAGCTCAGCCCTGTAATCAACTGTGTAAAAAGAGTTGATGATTTACAGACTTCTGAAGGGAAACTGAAAGCAGATATCCTCCACGAGTCTGATGGCTGGGTCCCAATCTCATCATTAATCTAAAGCTACCCAGCGCAGCTGTGGGCTGCTGCTTTTTTTTAAACTGGAAATAGGCTGAGTTGTGCTAAAGTTTTCCGCTCTCTTCCTCCCATCCTCCTCGCTTACCAGGGATTGCACAGACGTGGTTATAGACCTGTGTGTGTGACACTCTAAATTCCTCTGCTGCTGCTTAGGGAGAGGCAGGTGCTTGTTACCATGTTTGTATATGCAACAGTTGACCAGACTTCATGAAAAAAGACCCAACCAACTAACCAAGCTGACACTGAAAGGTATTTAATATGAAACCCAACAAAATTTATGTAGGTGAAAATTTATTACCTAATTTCAAAAACTGTTGTCCAGTTACACGGAGAATACAGGAGAATCTTAGAGGAGACAATGACTTGTCTCTTTGAACCTCAGTTGCTCGTGTGTGTGATGTGTACACTGGTGTTTCTTGTTCCACATGAGGATTGTTAAATATATAAACTATTGGTGACAGGGGCAGATACCTCATGTAGGAGAGGAGGGATTAAGAAAGAAAAGTGTTGTCAGTATAGGCAATTGAAATAGCTCTAGAAGACATACGTAAGTGGGCTTGGCCTTATAATAGGGTTAAACGACTGATAGGTAAGATACAGTTAACCTGTGGAAAGATTTACCTGCTAAGAACGTTCTGTTATTGTGTGATAGGGTCAAAGTATTAAACTGAGCAGTGGCTTTTGGAAGTAGACTTTAGAAGGGACTGCCGGAGAGGTGTATTTCAACTTGTCAAGACCATCAAATGGCTGAATGATACCTTGATCAGGTTTTAGCAGAGAGAAAAGGCTAAATCATTGTAAAATTTTAACCAAAAATTGATTAAAATAAATGGTTACTTTTGTTCTTAGTGGCCTCCAAGTTCACTGCTACCCCTTCCTCCATGAATCAATGTTATAAAAATTAATTTATTTTCTCACCTTTGGACTCAATATGGTCTGGTTATTTGTCCTGTTTAATTTGAGTTAGTTTTACTTCACAGGGAATTATGTGATATTGCAGTTACTGTGGCACATTTGGTCTTGCAAAATAAGAAAACCTACTAATCTAGTAACAAAATCTGCTTGCCACAAATAATAAGAAATATATTCTTCCTACTACTGCTATAACTAGAGCATGCTAACTTTAGATTGATATGTATCTTAAAAGATAGTATCTCTTCCAATTCAATTACTTTCCTTTTTAAAATGGATATGCTGTTTTTAGGATCTACTCTGTGACCATTTAAGTTGTCAAAAGCTTTGTATGCTTTTTGAAACACTATTACAGAGTTTGAAGTCTTTGAAGCCTACACAATCTATTAGTGTTTTGTATTACGAAGGAAACCCCAACATCCCAAGATGATTTCCAAACTGGAAATATTTGCTTCCTTAAGGGAATTGATTTGATCTTAGAAATATTATTGCACATTCCAGTCTGCTTGTTGTTGTCTCATTACTTCTAAATTAGAGATGATTAAAAGCCATAGTATTGGCTGCTGTGCAGATAATGTCTGTGTTCTCTCACTACTCTTAGGTTTCTGATCTGCTAGCTGGGCTAGATGCAAGTGAACTTAGCCCTCACCAACTTAATGTTTGCTGCAGGCAAGGTGTTTTCAGCTAATAATTTAAATTTGCTATTTTTGTGCTTCACTTGTGCTTTGTGCAGTTTGTTATGACTTTGTGCAGTAGGAGTGAGCATTCAGAATGAACTGTTAGACTGAGATGTTATTTTTTTTTATCACCAGGGACAAATAATCTTTTTCATGACTCTTTGCTATTAAGGATGTAAGTGGCTTTAATCTTGTGATTGTATGTATATGCCAGTACACTGTTAGGTGCAGGTTTTAGAGTACATAAATGCTGGAGATGAATTTGCTATTTTGCAACCTGTCAATCACATACTTCCAAAGATATTTATAAAGCAATGGAGTAGTGTTTGTGCCTGTAATAATAAATGGACCAGGCAGGATGCGTGCAGCATCAACTCAAGGAAACCTTCATAGAAGTTTTCTGTGGTTGGTAGCTTAGACCTTTCTAGAGTTAGCAACATTGAAAACCCTTGCTGTTCTGATCTAGTGTCATCTAACTCTGAAAAAAAGTCCCATTTGAATCAAAATGCTGGCAGTTGTTAAAGGCCTGTGTATCTGAAAACTCTCAGTGTTGTCATTTGAGTGTGCCCAAATCAAGACTTGGAAATAGCAAGAAGCTCCTAAGTATCTTGGATGAATAGGAGATTAAGGGACTTTGCAGGAGATGAGGGGATACCTGCTCGTCTTGAAGATGTCTTTCATAGTGACTATATCTGTTCTTTATATATGGCAGCTATCATTAGGATATCCTTGTGTAGGAAAAGATGTCCATACTAGCAGTGCAGACTAGCAGTCATCTGCTTAGGCAGTAAGCTGTTAACAGAGGCAAGACTTGAGTGTTCAGTAACATCGTAGTGGTTACAAATTCTTACACAAATACCAATAACTAAACCGTGCTTTTGTGGAAAGTGAGCTTTCCCACTGGACACACAGATATAACAGTGTCTATGTTACTAGATCTCTTGACATCTTGCTGTATTTTGAATGTGTGGTGATAGATGTACCATGTCTGTTCACTTAAGGTCTTCTCATAGCATAGGTTGCTCAGAGAGGTGGTGGAAGCCCCATCCCTGGAAATTTTTAAGGCCAGGCTGGATGGGGCTCTGAGTAACCTGATCTACTGGGAGGCATCCCTGCACATGGCAGGGGGGTTGGAACTAGATGATCTTTAAGGTCTCTTCCAACCCTGACAATTCTATGATTCTATAGCAGAGAAGTAGGGCAATATTTCAGGAATCTGTAATGACCAAAGCACCAGTATGGAACCTCCACACCCAAAAAGTATATTCAGAGAGCTACAAGATAGAAGTAGTTATTTAAAGGAGGGTCTGTCTGATGGGCAGGGAATGAATATTGTCTTAAAGTTTGTGGAGTAGAGTCTGAGACTGGGATAGGAAAGACGCATGAGGAAAAAATCAAAAATTATGAAGGCTAGGGAGGACAGAGAGAACAGATATGAAGAGAAGATAACAGGTTAAATAGTTGTGAGTTGCCTGTGTGTGGTACATCCTAGTGTTTTGCATGCATCTTAAGAGTCTTACATCACTGATTTTTGGTTTTTATCAGCATTCTTGAGGAAAAACATATCTTTTATTCTTTACTACCTTAAAGTAGTGGTGACTGATCTTAAGTTGCTGATTCTGCTCTTGGGTATTGTACTGCTGACAAAATTTGCCATGTGATATCTAGGTGTCTAATATCAGTTTCTTTATTTAAGTTCTTAAATAACATGTGAAGTCTACATTGAAAAAACCTCTAAGTTGTGAAGTCAAGCTTCATAAATTCCAGAATTGAGCTTGCCTCTGCTTTGTTAATTAAGTTCTCTTGCTGCACCTTATGATACCATCTTTAATTACACGATCACATTATTTTTTCTAAAGCTGCTTGCTTCACTTTGTTCATAGGACAGATCTGCTCAAAGGGTGAATCAGGGCTGTGCAGTGAAGGTCACTTTTGCCTGGAGGAGCTGAACTTTTACAGAAATGGGAAGATTTCTGTTTGAAGGGGAGGGCTGACAAAGGGAACTGGTGGGAAGTGGGCAGGTGATTTGAAGAATAGGTCTGTTCAATATTCCTTTGGATTATTAGGTATGATATTAGGCAAACTAATTAGAGCATGCTTTTTCTAAATGGTGTATAAACATGCATCTTGTTTTCTGAGTGTTTCTTCATAAAGATATTGAGCTCTCAGAGCTGTGAACAAAAGTCACCAGAAGCTGTGCATTAAACATATAATAGTACATACTTATATCAATAGCAATAAAAAACCCCAGATCCTAGCTCTTTGAAGTTGGGTTCTCAAATCCACTTGCTACTTTGATCTCTGATTTCTGATTTTTTTTTTTAT
>VYZX01023092.1:7964-21895 GCA_013401335.1 Brachypteracias leptosomus | reverse complement strand
TTTTTTTTCTTTTTTCTTTTCCAGGAGTAATGTCAAAACAGTACTCTTCATTTTTTACGGAACTGTTTAAGAAGTAACAATATACTGGTAGGTGCCTTCAAGTAAATGAGTATATGAACTGAGCTGTTGGGAAGGGAAGTGCTTGAAAGGGTAAGGTCAGTGTAAGCATGGAAGAGATAGGCAGGTGAGAAGTATGGGTGGAGTAGAGGGGAAGACTTTGCTATTTTATAAGGGATTGCTTCTGTTCCCAGTATTGGCTGGCTCTCAGAAGCTAATTCTCACTGGTTTTGCACAATGTTCTCTCATGCATCTGTTTCCGGGTGGGGTTTTTTTTCTGGAGAGTAGCTTGTATGCAGTACCAGCTTCATTCTGGGAGTAGTGTTACCTAAAGAGATAAACCATCCAGGATTCGTGCTGACTTCTTCATATATGGAATGTTTTATCTGCAAAAAGGATTAACTAGTTGTGTTGATTGTATTGCATTAGAGTGTTTAGGAAATGCATCTTATGTGCTGTGAGAAGCGAGGGTTAGGATGGTGGAGGAAGACAGATCATGCAGTTGAATCTTGTTGAGTCTTGAATGTGTGAATATGCATATAAAGATACAGAGTAATGCATAACCCTCTTTTGCTTTTTGCTTACCTCAGAAATCTTGAAGTTGTACCCTGTATATTTTTGGACATTTTGAAAATGGCAAAAGTAGCTGCTACTTTTGAGACAGGCTGTATGTTTGCCTGTGCTGACAGTTTCAGGGATATAAGCAGAGCACACGTGTAGGAACAGTGATGTTCACTGTACAGAAAAGATTTTTATCATTTAAGATATATGCAGAGAAATACTATACTGGCAAAGAATTGCTGTATGGGCTGTGGCAAATTATGGTACAAAAATTTCTTCAAGTATTTCACTAAGCCAATGAATGTTCTGGAGCCCTGGAATCCTAATGAAGACTGGAGAAAAGGAAGGCACTTCAAAATGCAGGCTCTAATAAAAATAAAATCTGCTATGATTTACATGAGGTGTAGGAACTCATAGTGCATTTGTTATCTTCCTAAACTCTTTGTATATTGGTGTTGTGGAAGTCTGGTTTGGGTAAGGGGTTTTTTGGTGATGGGTTTTGGGAATTTTTGGTGGGATTTTTTGTCTGTTGTTGTTTTTTCTATGGCCCAAAACGGAATTAAATTAAAAGCCTAGTTGTTTTGCAGGAAGGAGAATGAAAATGTAAAGCTTGTGGAGGGTGGAAGGGAAGGTAAGGTGAGGAGAGGATGACTGTGTCACTTAGATGTTGGTGCTTGAGAGAATACTATGTTCTCCTAAGCCTTTCAAATATCTGAAAGATCGCTGTCTTTGTTTCATTTTAACTTTCTGCTGCAGATGGCAACTACTTTGATACTCAGATATATAGGATATTGAATAATGGATGAAAAGAATGTTTCAATGTTTGGTCTTATTCTCATAGTTCTCTAACACGACATCTCAATTTATTTGGCTTTGGATATATGAAGGTTTTATATTTTATATTGTTTAGGTTTGGTTACCTTGGTATTGATACAGATGCATCCTTCTACTTGTGTATGGTGTTCTACAGATATTTTCAACTGTTTATGATACACTTTTTGACAGAAAACTTTTAAGTATTTGTAATTATATCTATCTGTGGAAATACTGTTTTAAAAGGATAGAGAAATAACCTGAATTTTTTTACTTATACAACTTAATACCTAGACAACATTAATTACTAAGCAACTCTGAAGAGAGGCATGGTCAGATGGCAAAAATGTCATAATGAAAAACTAAAAATGTAGTGACATATGCATAAAATCTTTACTACATAAGCTTCTGTTATGCATATTTATTTCAATACCAGTGTAATTCAGTCACTGATCTCAAAAGTTTGAGCATTACAAACTTTATCACGAGGAAAAGTTCAAGAAGATGGTCTCATATAATATGCTTCAAAAAATTGTATCCTAAAACTGGTTTTAGTGTTCTCTTTAAGTATGTTCTTTTTAGTAATACACTGTAATTTGAAGTGTGTAGGTATATACGTATTTTATTGTTTGTTTTTCTTTGAACAGATTTCTGTGGATACCAAAGCTCAAAACACAATATCAATCTCATCATGATGCTTGAACATCTGCAGCTAACTACAGGATTTTAAAAAGGAATCCAGCATGGCCTAGTTGGCTTGACCTTTGGAAAATTTATAATGTCCTCTGGAACCAGTATCAGAAAAAACCGGCAGGCTCCGAGCCTGCAGGGGGTTGACCCAGAAACATGCATGATAGTGTTTAGAACACACTGGGCACAGGTAATGTTAATTGCTTTTATTGATTTGAAGTAGGCTGCATTAATAGGAATTTGCTTCATTCTTTCTTCTGGGATAATCCTGAATTGCTCAGGAACAAATGTCTTTTATGCAGAATGGAGTAGATGACACTGAAACATTTTTAGAATGCAAAGGTAATTGACCTCTCCAAGGTGTGGTTAGGCTTTACTAATCACACTTTGAACTCCAGATTTGCATCTAAATGGAAGTGATAGGACATGACAATATCTTAGGGAAGGCCCAGATCTTCTTATTGGCTTTCCTAGTTATTCACTGTTTCTTGTACCCTGTTGCAAATCTCTGTGCTTCCTTCCCTTGTGCCAGGTAAGGCTTGCCTGTCTTTTGTAAAGTATATTAGATGCGTGGTGCAAATCCGTATGCAGTGTTGCTTAGTATGGATAGATGTAGATTATGCACCTCAGCATATTCTAAACATTGTTTGCATGTAATGAGGATTATAATTGTTCTTAAGCAAAGATGTTTGGCTCTGAGCATCATAATATAAGGTCTTATTTGTGGCAGTAATACGAATAACTAACAGTTTATGTAAAATTGATTTCTCTGCTGCTGCTTTTGCTGTTTTTTGGCTACATGGAGAAGCAAGCCAGATGAATGGTGGTGTTTCTGAGATGTTTCCAGAGTTAGAAGAGCCATTGTTCAAGTCACCTTTTCTCACTTAACTTTAGTGATGCTGTCATGTTAGGGGCACCAGTGTTCCTCTGTGGTTTTGTGGCAATTATCCTCCACAAAAAGGCTAAAGAAGGTTGTTTCAGAGACAATGAGCTTCATTGATTACATGCAAACCAGAATTTAATCCAGGGCTTTAACTGACAATTGTTACTCAATCCTAAATCTGTATTAAATGGTGCAAAAGTATGTGGGCATCAGTGGCATTTGGTATGATATAAGATGTGGCAAGGAAAGATCAGCTCTGTGGGCTTCTACTACTCTTACTGCTGTAAATCATCTCATGATATTAATACTCCTGAGAACAGTTACACTGGCTGAAGAGCAGGAGCTTTGATTTCAGTCATCTGTGACAGAGGAACTTATTTCAAACATCATTGAAACTCAATTTCTGAAGGCTAAGGGAACCTAGTTTATCCATTCTTCAGAGAACCCCAAATCAGCAGTGGGACAAGTGGCAAATTTGGGTGCTTATTAAATAAAAAGTGAACAAAAGCATTAGGTTTTGGCATTGTACATGTCAAATATGAAACTTCTAAATTTAGAAAGTTTGACAGACAAAAACTAAAAGCATAATGAGCATTTGTATCATTTTTGTGTTAAGAATTTTGATGGTTTGTTTCCTTACTGGGTTAAGTGTATATTTTTAAAAAATACATTCAAATAACTGATCTGCCTTTGTTTCTCTTTAGGTTCTGAAAATCTTAGAGAGGCATGATCCTTTGAAAAACACTCAGGCAAAGTATGGGGCCATCTCACCTGATGAGGCCAGCACTGTTCAGAACTATGTGGAGCACATGCTTTTCTTATTGATTGAGGAGCAAGCAAAGGATGCCTCAATGGGGCCTATTCTGGAGTTTGTGGTCTCAGAAAACATAATGGAGAAGCTTTTCCTTTGGAGCCTACGGCGAGAGTTCACTGATGAGACAAAAATTGAGCAACTCAAAATGTATGAAATGCTAGTAACTCAGTCTCATCAGCCTTTGCTGCATCACAAGCCCATCTTGAAGCCTTTGATGATGATGTTGAGTTCCTGCTCAGGAACAGCCACTCCAACAGTGGAAACAGAGTTGGTCATCCTCTTGAACCAGCTCTGCTCTATTATAGCCAAAGATCCTTCCATTTTAGAACTGTTTTTCCACACCAGTGAAGACCAAGGAGCTGCCAATTTCCTCATATTTTCCCTGCTGATTCCCTTCATTCATCGGGAAGGGACAGTAGGCCAGCAGGCCCGTGATGCGCTGCTTTTCATAATGTCTCTCTCTGCGGAAAACAACGTCGTTGCAAACCACATAGCAGAAAACACCTACTTTTGCCCAGTAAGTTGTTCTTGTTTTGTTTGATCTTCAGCGTTAAACTCTCACCTGTATTCTTGTCAATCTTTTCTGTCACTTTTGATAAAGATATGTTGTAACACATTTGTTTCTACTAACGGCTATTTCACAAATTGTTATGTTGTTTAAGGCAGCCCTACTGCCAAACACAGGCTTGCTCCTTAGTTCCATACCAGTGTCTTGTGCTTTTGGGCCAGCATAGGTATTATTGCATTCACACAGTAAATTGAATTGGGAAACTGATGGAAGTTATAGCAGAACTTGGTAGGAGGGAAACCTATTCTGTCTCACTGTGATGCCCTATGAGGGTGAAGGGAATGAGAAATAGGAATGGGGTGTTCTGAGGCTGTTGTTTCTAGTGTGTCTCCGTTTAGGGCTCAGGGCATCCCCCACAGAGCAGAATTAGTTTCACCCCTCTTCCCCCTCCCCTCTTCCCTCCCAGGGGAGGAGGGAAGGCCTCACACAAAGTTGGAAAATTAAGATCACAACTTTTAACGGGGAGTAACAAAAGGGATATCAGAGGAAGGGAAATATACAGAAGTAACAAGGGAAGGTATATATACAAATATATACAACACTGATCCTCGGATGCCACTGGATTTCTCCCAAGCCACGTGGAGTTGTAGCAGCCACAGAGCCGTCCGGAGCCAGCAGCAATCCCAACGAGGAGGGGGAGAGCGGAACTTCCTGTGTCCTTTTATAGAGTGTGGCAGGAAGGGGAGTGGAATAGCGCTCCACCTGTCCCTCCCCTTCCCCAAACCTTAAACCACAACATAGTGGCAGTGCTAGTTTGAGTGGGCTGTGCTGTAACGTCAGTTCAACAGTTCAAAACATAAGCCTGAAAATAGTGTGTTATAGGAATGTAATATTTTTGCAAAACAAAAGGGAAACTTGCTCTTTGTCACAGAATTGGACATTTCTATGCCTGTGTCAGGCAAACCACCATCTTGCTATGTTGTACTCTATTGTAAAACTTTGTAGTAGTGTTGCGTTGTTACATCTGGCAAATCAAACTTACTACCCAAAACCTTTGCTGTTAAAAAAGTAAATAATATAATTTAACAAAGCTGCCCTATTGCAGCTTTAAAGCTAAAGCAGAATGGACATGACAACCCTTGTTCTTCATGCCTTGTCACAAAAATCAGTTTGATTCTGCAATGGATGGTTCAAAACCAAATATCATTCTGTTGAAGAGTTGCTCTTTTGTGCCAGTTTTTAGACTGATTCTTTTATCTTCCATGTGGCTTGCAGTTTAGTTTAATGAATGCCAGAAAAAATGAAATGAAGGGAGTCTTACATAGCTACTAAAGCAGAGAGCTTTAGAGCAGAGAACACTGGAATCCATGCCTTAAGCATTAGTGCATTGTGTTGGGTTTGTGCCTGCCGGGGTTTTGGGGGGAGGGGGTTACTGGTGTGCCTCCTGTAAGAAGCTCCTCCAGCTTCAAGTCAAACCCACCTCAGGCCAAGGCGGGGCAAATCAACACCTCTGCAATATCATGTTTAGGAGGGGAAAAACCTGTTGCGTGGGCTCTTTTGTTTTGGAGAGGAGTGGGACATGGAGAGACAACCATATGGAAGCCCAGGTCAATGAGGAAGAAGCTTGGGAGGTGTGCCAGAGCAGCTGTTCCCCTTCAGCCCATGGTGAGATTGCAGGCTGAACCCCTGCAGCCCTTAGAGATCAATGGTGAGGCAGAATCCGGCCTGCAGCCCATGGAGGACCCCATGTTTGGGAACAGGGGACTGTTCCCAAAGAAGGCCATGAATCTGAGGGAAGCCTGCGCCGGAGCAATTAATCACTGGCAGGATTATGGCCCATGGAAGAGACCCATGATAGTTGGAGAAGTTTTTGGAGGACTGTCTCCTGTGGGAGGGATGCCACGTTGCCACAGGGAAGGACTGTGAGGAGGTTTTTCCCCTGAGGAGGAAGGAGTGGAAGAAACAACATAGGACAGACTGACCTGCAACCCCCATTCCCTGCCCCTCAGTGCTGCCTGCGGGGAGAAGGTAGGGAATCAGGAGCAGAGTTGGGCCCAGGAAGAGGGGAGGGGCGGGGGGAGGATTATTTAAGATCCAGTTGTGCTTATCGCTGTCCTGCTCTGATTTAGTTGTTAAATTGGTGGCGGTTTTGATGGGGAAAAACAAAATCAAGTTGAATCTGTCTTTTGCCCATGACCATAATTGCTGAGGGGGCTCTCCCTGTCCTCTGTCTCAATCCTGGAGCCTTTTGTTGTATTTTCTCCTCCACATCCCACTGTTGGGTGGAGGAGTGAGCGAGTGACTGTTGCCAGCTGGTTGGGCTCAAACCACTACATGCATGACAGCTCTTCCAGTCGTAGGTTTCCATTTACACTGAGATCGTGATGTCCATTAATTAGTAGGGCAGAGCCAGGTTTGCAGGCTGGAGAAGGCCCACAAGTTCCAAAAAAACCCCTTCTAAATGGTTTCCTTTGTCAGTTGTAAATATTTTATCAAATTTCTTGTGCTGAGAGACTCCAGTGACCTTGTTTAATAGATGCTGCTAAAGAGTATGAACTTGATTCTCAAACTGTCCTGGAGACAGATATCATAATTGAAGCCATGCTGTAACTTCCATAATTACATCTTCCAATAAATCTGGGGGGGGAAGCAGCCTTTTACAACTGAAGATAAAAGCCAGCTATATTAACCTTCCAACGGCAGGGAGCCATGATTGACAAGCATTCTAATTAGGAAGGCTTCTTGTCAAAATGTGCTAAAATAAAACTTTTCAGAACAGTAATGAGACTGGCCTAAGTCCATAATAAAACTTTAATGCAATGCCATAGAATTAGCTCACTAGCACAACATATTTTCTGAATTTGAGTATGATGAGCTGAAGGAATAGGTTTTGTACTGGTGGAAGACTCTGTAGATGCCAGAGGCATTGCTGTGTATTACTCAAACCGGTGCAGACGTGGCCTCAGCTGCTCCACAAAACAGCTCACACAGTCCCGTGCTGATAGGAGTGGCATTTGGGTGGCACAGCGTTGATGCTATCTCTGGTTCTGATGCTGAGTTGGTTGGTAGTATATAGGGTTTTCTTCATCAGGCCTTATTGCATAATAGAGGCATGCCCTGGGATGGTGTCTGGCCATAAATCTCTGCTGCCTCATATACCCAAATTAGGGTTAGATCTGTGCCAAAGCAAACCTGAAGGCTTTCTTGATACTATTTTTTGAGCTAACTTTGGTTAGTAACTTTTTAAAACTAGATTGTCCATAGTATTCAGAATTGTAGGTGAATAGACTATAAAGGAGGAGGTGTGGCTCTGCAATGCCCTTGAAAAGTTGAGGCTGCACAGAGATAGAAAGACTATGGATGTGGGAGGAAAGGGAACTATTAAAGGGAAGGAATTGACCAGATAGCAATTGATTATGTATTAACAACATGTTTTAATCGTATAACATGTCTGGGATTACAAATCACGTAGTCGATCAGTGTCTTCTGTGAGTCAAGAGGAAGTAAATAAATCAAGGAGATTGATTTGCAGAGACACTCAGGACTTGATGGTGAGAAAGAAACTGCTGGAGATGCTTGAAAAGTAGATGAGCATGTAGGCTTGACATGACAAATGTTGTGAGGCGTTTAAAAGGACACTGCCCTATGTAAAACAAAAAATAAAACCAATCTTGCCCATCCAGGATGTGAACTCATTAATTTCCTTCCCTTTCAGATTTTTTTTTTTCCACTGATGTTTATCATTTTACTGATTAAAACGCTGTGACATAGTCTAGATATATGCATTGTTTTATATGCCTACTTATAGAATGTGAAGATTTCTATTAGTAATTTCAAATGGTAATCCTGTGTATACCATATATAAGTCAGACAAACTAAAGAATTCTTAACTTCAAGGCATTGATTGTGAGCTCACTGCTCCTTTTAGTGGAGAATAGTATGTTTTGTTCAAGTTTAGGCTAAACGTCCATATGAAGAAGTGTGGATAGTACACAGCTTTGAAATTCAGATTGCTTACTTCGGGTGTATGTGTTTATGAATAGCAATTAAATTTTAAGTACATAATGGAAGATCAAGTGTGCATTAATTAACAGGTTGCAACAGAAAAGAAACTGAAGTTCTCCCTTCAGAATTTTTTCCTTCCTATAATTGTCTGAAGCCTAGGTTTGTGAGTGTAAGAGTGTGTGTGGGTTATGCAGAGGTAGTTCTATAGGCCTAGTAAGATCTTCCTAATACTTTTCTTTGAGATCTTCTATCATGAGAGAGAGAGAGAGAGAGAAAAAAACCAAAAAATATTCTGGTTGTAGAAGAATGTGATTGTACAAATAAAGCTTTGCTCAATGGCTTTAGCTGCTTAGTTTCCAGCATCTTTCTATATATATGTGTATTAAAAAGTAGCAAGGTGTGCTAAAGCAGTCAATTTTCCACAGTATTTCCAGCACCCTCCCTTAATATTTGGCTTAATCATGTGTGCCAGAATAAATCCATCTTCAAAATTATGTGATTTAGGAATGGAAAGCATTCAGAAAGGCAGCCTTTGTCTGACTGGATGGGTTAGCAATTCTAATTGGTTATGCTTGCATATGATCAAAACTTGAATCCCCTTCTGTGAACCCTTGGTCTTTGACTTGCGCATTGTCTACTGTTTATCTCCTAATAGAACAGTTGGGCTCCATCTAAGCTTTGACTCTCCAGCCCTGTAGGTGCCAAGCAGCCCTTTGCAGAAAGAGGAAGATTTCTTACAAGGGTCTGTTGAATGAAAACTAAAAATTTTCCATCAGGCTGAGTCTTGATGTTCCCATAAAAATGAGGATGATCTTAAAAATTATCCTGAAGTTGTACAAAATCATGTCAGAAGGATAAGAGTTTTAAAGAATATTTAGAAAATTTCCAGCTTCAAATAACTTTAATTAAAAACTTGGTCTGAAACTTATACTCCAGATTATATTCAGTAAAAAACCTTTTTGGAAATATGCTTTTTAAAAAATTGTAACTAAAAATAGTCTTTTGTTTCAGGAATATATTCTACATAAATCATCTATAAGCCTGTCTATACAGTAATTTGTTTCAGGGGTTTTTTTTCTTCCCTTCCCCCTTCCAAATAAATAAAGAAGGAAATGGAGAAATTACTAACAGATTTTTTTTTTTTTTTGTAAGTGAATTCAGCTGAATTCAAGTGCTGAGGAATGAAAGTCAACATATGTGTGGTCTACATGAGTCAATATATGTGTGGTCAACAACAAGGTCTACCTGAGGCTGAACTTAATTTTTGTGATGGGGGCAATTTCCTGCTCCATTTCTTGTGTTTCATATTTCTGAGTGAAATCACTTCATATAGGCATGTGTAAGCAGTAACATTCAAAACACCAACAAAAGGCAAGCTGTAGATATGACAGTGATGGCTTCTTCTAGAAGGGACTGAAGAAAAGTGTAAAATTGTTTTAGAAGTATTTCAAAAGAAATTACAACTTCAGATTAAGAGAACCTGATTTTCTTCATCACTTTCTCCTAAATACCAGCTCTTGAAAGAAGGAGATTATATGGAAGGCTCTGTAAAATATTCATGTCATTCTACCACAGGACTCTTTCGAAAGGAAAGAAAATTAATCTCAACACTCTCTTATGTTACTAGAACTAGTAAGAGAAATAATTTGTGGCATTGCCATTCAAGAACAGGGACAGTTGGAAAGTTAAATTATTTCTCTCTGGTCTTGAAATACAGGTGCTAGCAACAGGACTAAGTGGCCTCTATTCATCTTTGCCTACAAAGCTGGAAGAAAAAGGAGAAGAGTGGCACTGTCTGCTGAAAGATGACTGGCTCTTGTCACCAGCCCTTGTACAATTCATGAATTCCCTTGAATTTTGCAATGCTGTGATTCAGGTAATGGAGCAGAGTTGGCCTGTCCTTTTGAAGTAGTAGTTTTTTAGATATTCTGCAGAATTTTGTAAATGGTAAAGTTTATTTGCTTTTATTAATGGCATGGACTTTTTAAGTTACATTAGGTTTCATATAAAATACCTTGTGCTGTTGTCCTGGTTATAAGGATGAATTAATTTGGGTTTGGTTTTCAGGTGACAGATGTTTCAAATGAAAGTGGCAGATTTCTGTGACAGCTTGTTATTTCATTATGTAATTGAGAGGATTTTCTTTTTTCAAAAAAAAGTTTATTGCATTTTAATACCATTGTTGATACTTAAAGTAAATTGAATGTCTTTATATGTGGGGAAAATGTAGTCTTTATATACTTAAGTGCTGAAAAAGATTCTGTGTTTGCCTAAGCTCCCATAATAGTGTACAAAAGCAAATAGTCTGTTTTGCCTGCTGGTGGGCAGTGCATAAAGAAAGCTTTCCAAGCAGAATTTAGGTATCTTCCTAGAAATATAAATTCATTTTAGATGGATTGGATTCAAAACAGGCCACTGTTCTTAATGATTATTTCTTGATTACAATATTTTCTTTTTTCCCTGGCTTTGATCCCTTACTATTTTTCTGTTCTAAGCATAAAAGGAGATTTTTGTCTTTTTATATTGTTTTTAAGACTAGAAAGCCCTCTAGAACCCTTGTCCAGTATTTTATTAAAACATTATATAAAATCTACAGAAACTGTGGATTTATGTGTTACTTGAAGGAATGTGCAGAATAGGATTGAAAATTTAGTCACATTTACTGCTAAATAAAAGGTATGTTTCAGTGAGACACGTGGGAAATACAGTAAAACAACCTGATTGACTATTAAGGCATTGAACAAGTGAAAATAATAGTAGCTGTCATTCTTTAAATGCAATATACAAGATTTTTAACATGCATGTTTAAATGTGAAGAGGAGACTATTCATTTTAGTGTCTAAGCAGTATTTTTCTACAGATCTACATTTGCAGGAGGTCATATTTCATATCTTTCTTAAAAAATTGATATGAAGGTTACTGCAGACACATTAAAGAACAACATATTATTTTAACACCACATTTCAAATACACTCAAAATGGTTAAGAATCTTCAGTTGACGTGCAGAGAGAGCAGTTTTTGGCTGCTACTTGATGGTGTCTTTCTAGTCTGTCTTCAGCTGAATTAAGAGCTCCATTTCTGCAGGGATTTCTGTTCTGTGCATGGAATGGTCTCTTTTTGGTGTGGCTTGTCCTGTGTTGACCCAAAAACTTTGGCCAGAGATTAAAAAGGGACAGGGTAGCCAAGAGTTCTTGCCATTTACCACTTTTTCTCTGGATCACAGCAGAAGAAGGGCAACGCTTTTTCTTCCCCTTTCCAAAATCAGGGTTACAAATTAAAGGCAGTCAGGGAAGAATTGCAAGTTGGGGAGTGTGGTTGTGGCCACGTGTAGGTTGTGGCATTCCAGTCTCTGTGAACTTCAGAAGGAATATATTAACTCTTTTTTTTTTTCTTTTATAAAATTTCTTTTAAATGCATGAGTTAATAATATGTTTTCTTTGTAAAAACAAAATGAATGCTTCAGTATGAGTAATTTTTTTGCTTCTAGTAACAGTTTGGTTGTTAAAGCTCCTGACCGACCTACTGAATGAATAATGTAGGTTTTGCTTTCTTTTCTGTTTGTTTTGCAGTGGCTGGGAGAAGGGCATGTGAACAGCATGTTCTTACCCCATAGCTAAAGAGTGCTTTTGTTTACCTACTCTTGGACCATAGGAAAGCAGTTTTTCTGCTTTTGCTCCTTGTAAGAGGACAAGTTAGCAAAGGCAAATCCACCTTCAGGTGACCTTGACAAGGTAGCAGGAGCTAAATTTAGAACTCAAATCTTCCTTTGATGCATGGGTATAACACACCTTCCTGTCCATCCATTCGTCTTTGTCAGCATGCAGGGAGATTGAAAAGCCCTGTTCTCTAAATTCAGTAGGCTTGCTGTGATTAAACATAGTTTGTGTATTCCTTTGGAGAAAGAAAAATCTTTAAGAACCTGAATCATAGCAAGTGCTCATGAGGAGGACAAATGAATGTGCCTTGTTGAATGGGAAAGGATTTTGGCCGCAGATAATAGCAGTTTGTGCCCTGTCTTGTTTTAAATCTCACTGGAAATGTTCTGTGTCTTTCTCTCCCACACCCTCTTAGGTGGCGCATCCTTTGATACGTAACCAGCTTGTGAATTACATTTACAATGGATTTTTGGTGCCAGTAATGGCTCCTGCACTCCATAAGGTCAGTGGTGTATGCAAGCATGACACTAAATAATAACGGGCAAAAGCATTATGGATGATCTCTGTGTAAAGATACTATTAAATGTACTGTCAGTGGTTACTTCCATGTAATTGAGTAAGTTTCTGGGCTAACTTTCCATCTTTTCATTCCATACTTCCTATTTACACTATACAGATTATTAAGCAAGATATAGGTATTTCTGAAAATGCTTAAAATTTCTTAAGTGAAATGAAGAACCAAAATATTTTTGTTGTGCTAGCCTGACATACCATCAAAAAAGCAGTGACCTTTTAGACAACATTTCATCATAACAGACATGTTTCCCTGAGGATTTTTTTTTTCCAAATGAATGTTTTTTAAAAGAAAAATACCCACAAGGAAAAGATTCAGTCAAGAAATATTATGCTAATTTCAGCAAAATTGATATTGCTTTGTACTTCCTTATTACCGTTGGTAGAGCTATTTTTGTAAAGTGGAGAAGAAATGGAGTTTGGTATCAACTTTCTACTGTATTAGGGTGCAATTTATGTTGCTTTGAATAAAAAAAAATCCATTTTTAATTGAATTTTAGGGGTTATCCTTTGCAAAATATGCCACTGATGTTAGTGAATTTATTTTGTCTCTGTGTGTGTGGTAGGCTGCAGGACACAACGTTTCCAACTGTTGCAGAATATGTCAATTAATAGTCCTCACTGCCATGTAAAAAGAACACCTTGTTTGAGGAGAAACAGTAAGGATTGCTGAGAGTAAAAATCCACCAAAAACTGCCAGGGGAGGACTAATAAATGTCTACTATTTTTTTCTGAGAGGCCAGTGAAACACCGTACCCTGTTTTCTAGTCTAGGACTTGTCTTAGCAGTGCACAAAATTCTTCATGGTAAATATTTTACCAAGAAAGTAAAAAGCAGTATAGAATCTTCTTCAGTGATTTGGCAGACCTCAGACATTGGGGAACTTGGCAAGGGCTGAAATAAAATCTGGCTGTGATCCAGGTCAAGACTGTAATCTGTCATTGAGATAGTTCACCTACTTACCTGGCAGTAATTTTTTCTATTTGTGTATCTTGACTTAATCCCTTACCAAGACTGGGAATTAGAAACAGAAGTGAAAAGCTTTAGGTCAAGGTTATGGATAAGAAGGGAGATAATCAGAATGCAGGTATGGTCTTCAAGTCTCAGTGGGTACTCTTTTTACCTGTGAAGTACTTAAGACAAATTTAGGTTGTTTTAAATACTACCATGCTGCTGAATGCCATTCTTATTGGTCAGTAAATCTAATAACCTCCTATTGGGTTGATTCTTTCACTGTTGATGTTACTTAAATAATTTAAAGCATGCTGTTCTGGTTACTTTTTTTTCATGTGATGAAAACTTTGTTGAACCTCATTTATATGCTCTGAAATCGGATGAAATCATATGTCTATTGAAAATGGAGATGTTGG
>VYZX01023091.1:69309-115637 GCA_013401335.1 Brachypteracias leptosomus | reverse complement strand
ATAAAAATAGATATGTACATTTAATATATGTATATATAATACATACACATGTCTATATGTGTGCACACATATATCTGTATATTTAAATATATATATGTACATATATATATTTAAATATACAGATATATGTGTGCACACATCTAGACACATATATGTCTTATATATACATACATATAATAAATGCACATATATATTTTTTATATACACCCATTTATGTGTAGCTATATACAGGTATATGTGTGCACACATCTAGACACATATATGTCTTATATATACATACATATAATAAATGCACATATATATTTTTTATATACACCCATTTATGTGTAGCTATATACAGGTATATGTGTGCACACATCTAGACACATATATGTCTTATATATACATACATATAATAAATGCACATATATATTTTTTATATACACCCATTTATGTGTAGCTATATACAGGTATACGTGTGCACATATCTAGACACATTTATTATATTTACACAGGTACAAATAATAAATACACATATTTTTTTATATATCCATTTATATGTAGCTGTATAGAGATATATGTCTGAGTAAGCATAGACACATATATGTACTATATATACATATAAAAAAAAAGCAGATATATATACACCCATTTATATGTACTTATGTACAGGTATATGTGTGCATACATATAGACACATTGATTATATATACATATATATATATATGCATACGTATAGACACATATATGTATTATACATGCATATAACAAATGTACATATCTATTTTCATATAGCCATTTATACGTGTCTACCCATATATGTGTGCATACGTATAGACACATATATGTCTTATATATACATACATATAACAAAAAGCACATCTATATTTTTATATAGGGACCCATTTTATACGTACCTATACACAGGTATGTGTGAGCACACATATAGACACATTTATTATATACACACATAAGTATAATAAATACACATGGATTTATATATATATAGCCATTTATATGTGCTTAGATACAGATATATGTTAGCATACATATAGACACATTTATTATATAGATACATACATATAATAAATATACTTGGATACATACGGGTAATATACATCTACACTTATATACACCCATACACTTATAAAATACACATCTATAGTTATATATACACACATATAATAAATACACAGATATATTTATATATACACATACCTATAATGAATACACATATGTATTTTTATATACGCCCATTTCTATGTACCTATACACAGCTATATGTGTGCGAACATACCTAAATTGTATGATTGTGATGATTCTATGACTACAATGCCCTGTTCCCTGGGTTATTCCCCCCCCATCACCCCGAGGAGCCCACATTTGGCAGGTATGTGGGTCCCCCACACGTCGCCACGGTGCTGGGTGCTCAGCACCCATGGGACAGCCCCTAAAACAAGCCCCATCCTATTTTCTGCCCCTTTTTTTGGCTGAATTACTGCATGCTCAGTCTTCCCCTCCATGGGGGGGGGGAGAGACATCTTGCACTGCTGTGGAGTGAACCATTGAGTTTATTAACCACTGTTAGGGCTGCCCCGAGGTCCCTGCACATGTGGGACCATCGCAGTGGGATCGTCGTTATTATGGTTCTTCTTAGTCATCCTCATTTCCCCAGCGCTGGCCCAGACGTCTGCCCATCCACCTCTTGGATTTTTGTGGTGCCAAAGCAAAGCTGTTGTGAAGAGGGACTGGTCCAAGCCCAAGGAGCAGAACTCCTGCAAAAACACCTTTTTTTTTTATTTTAAATTAAAAGACAAATAAAATAAAGGGTCGTGGTTGGCTACAAAAATGAACGGCGCAGCAACGAGACAGCAGCTCAGAGAGGAGAGGGTTTTACTTTGGGTGTTCCATCATTATTAATTCATCCGATGCTCCTTAGGATAATTCCAATCGTTTGGAATTCATTTGGTGTTTATGTGGATGTCGTCGCAGCTCCGGCAGAAATCCTGGAGTAATTCAGCATTAATGTGCCATTAAAAATTGCTACCACCTTCATTACTTCACCCTTCTCCTCCCAGCCTCCAAATTCAGAGTTTATTTTGCTTTTAGCTTTATTGGGGCTTTAAAACTCGGGGCTGCTATTTAAAAATTCTCCTTATGCCACACGAATGTTGTCTTTTTTTTTTTTTAGACAGCATCAAAACCATGCAAATAAAGCGGGGCCTTAATGGTGATTTTTTTTGCATTACATTCCTGGCATTTGACTGAAAATCAAGCAAAGAGCTTTCAGCTTATCAGTTACAGCAGTGGAGTTATCAAGCTGGTATTTATGTTTGCAGATGACACTGAAATATCAGCTGTATTTTCCTTTTTTTGGGGTGCAGGAGATGCTGCTGCACCCCCAAGTCAGCCGGGAAAGGGCTGCAGCTGCATCCCCAAGGGATGCCACTGATGACCCCATGGGTGAAGCATCCTTCTGGGAAAGGCACTAATGGAGATTCTGGGTCCAAACCCTGGCAATAGAGGAGGGAAAAAAAAAGGCTGCACTTGCAAATAACATTAAAAATAAAAAGCCCTGGGGGATTAAATGCAAAACCCTTGCATTAGAAGAGCATTAATTAGGTTTTATAGTGGAGGACTGGGAGATTAGAAAATGCCAGGTAGCTGGGAGGCTGGAAAAATAAGAAATAAAGCAACTACAAAGGCAGAGTTCAGTTCCTAGCTGTGCCTGCCTTGTTGGATAATGGGATTACACGAGCACAAACTAGTTCTCCCCTGGACACCTTCTTCTTTTGGAGCCCAGGACAAGGTGAAGTTTGTGCTTGGCAGCTCCCAGCTTAGCACCTACAACTGGAGGGCTTGACCTGAACCAGAAAGGAGGGATGAAGTCCTGGAATCAGAGCATCGTTTAGGCTGGGAGAGACCTCTAGGATCATCAAACACTAAATACCCCCGGCCAGAGGTAGGAAGGAGCCAAAAAACCCTCCTCATCCTGGCCAGGGAGATGCCACCACCCTCCCCTGGCACTGCAAGGTCCTGGCTGGGGCTGAGCATCCTCTGCCACCCACGGAGCACAGCTCTACATAGAGCAAAAAGCCCCTTGCGGGGGAATTTTCCACTTAATCAAAATCCTGGGAGGAATATGAACGCTTATAGGTTAAAGGAACCTGGCAGCTCTTCCTTGTCTGTCATGTCTTTAAGGATTGCCATTAAGTCACAAATGTGACAAGGATTAAAGAGTTTATTAATGTTATTAGAGAGTGGAGATAAAATGCTGTGCCTTGCAGGGTCTCTCTCCCTCTCTCACTATTTAATGAAAACATTTTCATCACTTTCTGAATCTATTATGGCAAATATTCATTTCGGGAGGCCTAGGATGATTTTATTTTAATTAGAGAACATGTAGCAGCCACCTGAAAGTAAAATGGTTCAAATACCTCGCCACGCTTCCCCTTCTCCTTGCTGCCAGCAGATGAACGTGTCTCCAGCCATGCCATGGGGAATGAAGGTGCTCAGGGAAGTTCTCCAGCAATGGCAGGACCACCTTGAAGCCACCAGCACCTTGCAAATGTCTCCATGCATCTCCAAAAGCCACCACGCTGGCCCAGGTAAGGAGGGATGAGAGGAGCGGATCCACAGGTGGGACCAAGGGTAGGAGCAAGAGCGAGGTGGGAGCATCTTCTGCAGGCACAGGAGGCAAAACGAAGCCCTTGCTGGTGGAGAAAAGGAAGAGAAGGAAAAGCAGCTTAAGAAAATAAAAGGGAGATTCTGGTGGCCTAAGAAAAGAACATTTTCATCTGCAAATCTCTAGCAATTATTTAAAAAAAAGAGAAGAAAATAAGCAGCCAAAGTCCTCTCTTGGTGTGGCTGCTTTGGCTTTGGTGGGCATCACACCATGGCTGAGGTGTAATCCATGTTTAGAGCAGTCTTTGGTGATGAGGACTGAAAATCAGTTTGTGAGCTTTCCCTCCCAGCTCATGACTTTTTAACTGTGTTAGCAACACGAGCAGCTCACAGCCCCTCTTCCCTTTAAACCTCCCAACTCACCCGATTTCATTTGTTAATTTATTCCGTAACCTGATTTACTGTTAATTTATTTGGGTGAGTAAGACATCCCAGCTTTAAGTTCCAGTTAATTAAAGGGGAGGGCTTAATGTTTTTTGCTGCAAAGGACCTTCCTGGATTCCATTTGAGCACCACACTGAAGCAATCCCAAAGTTTACTGCTGTTAACTCACCCCAAGCCACGCAGCTGCAAATCAACTCCATGCATGGAAAAGCTGCTTTTTTGGTAAATGTGCCTTTAAAAGGGGAATATTGGCTACAGCAATCATCACTTGTTGCTTGGCAACAGCCATAGCATCACTTAGGGCAGGTTGATCCTCACCAGCAGTGGAGAAGCCAGGCATGAGTTCACCCAGCCTGTGCCATCCATCCCTGCAAGTGCTGCTCAGGCTTGGGTTAACAAATCCAGACTTTGCTAATTCGCCTGGTTTTTAGGGCTCTTAAAACCAATTCCATTCATTTTAAGCAGCAATCCAAGCTTGGTGCCCCATTCTGCCCACCACAAGTCACCGTGATCTCCGATGGTTCCTGCTGGCTCAGCATTTAGCACTGAAGACTCCTAAAAAATTCACAGCATCGTTTGTTGCAACCGACTGAAGATGAGAAGAAGGAAATTAGATTTTATGAAGATTGTCCTGAGGGTATCCCGGGGCTGTTCTCATCCTCCTGAAGGCCGGGGAAGCCCCTCCAGCCAGGAGCTGTCAGCTCACATCTCACTTCTTGCAGCTGGGATTAAATGACCCTGGTGATGGTGGGTCCATCCCTGTGCCCACCATCCCGAGGCTCCTCCTCTCAGCTCCACGTGATGCTCCTGCCAGCCCTTCCCCAGCCCTGGGTGCCAGCCAGCTGCTCCCCTTGGCCAAAAAAGTGGCCAGTAAATGTTCTAAGAGCCTCCATTAGGCTGCCTTTGATGGCCCGTGGCGAGGGGCCCGGGTTTTAGAGGCATTCTGCTGGCTCTGGAGGCACGGCTGGTCCAGCAAAGATGAATGCAGGGTTTGCAATCAAGGAGAAAAGAGCATCCCAGGCAGCAGCCAGGGTGCCCAGCCAGCACTGCCAGCAACCTTGAGGCTGCTCCTGGCAAAGCTGCCTGGCTTGGCAAACTCAAAGGTAATGAGATCAACTCAAATACCAGGCAACAGGGCTGCTCTTTGAAGTAATTATCCTCCAGGGCAACGAGGAACAGGATGAAAAGGGGTTTTTTTTAAGCCATGATGTGATGCAGGGAGAGGGGGGGGAGATGATTTGCATTTATGAAGCTCAGGTGTGCCCGTGCCAAGCAGCTGGAGCAAGGGCAGGGAAGCCCCAGCAGCAGGTACAGCAAGAAGAGGAGCTGCAATGCTGGTGGGAAACCTTCAGTGCTCCATCAGGGTGCCCACACTATGCCCCATAGGCAAAGGCTTCATTGCAAATATTTAGCTTTCAAAAATACGTATAGAAACAACGTAAAGGCTTAAATAACCCACTGACAAATCCTGTAGTCAGGAACCAGAGGTGAGCACGGGGTGGAATTTCATCTGATGAGCTCCATGATGCCACCCACACATAGAAAGAAATAAAAGGCAAGGCAAGGAAATAGTAATACCTGGCCCAACACACTCCCTTGGGTCACCTTGACCTTGGTGTGCTGCCCCCAGCCTCCTAGTGGGACACTTGAGTCTAAATTTGAGCTCTTAAAATGATTTGCAAAGCAGCAAGATAAGTGTTGACATCACAATGTGCAGGTTTTGCTCGGAGAGGACCATGGTTAAAGCTGCACCAGCAGCTCTTGCTCCCCAGGAGCATCTCTAGAGGGGTGCAGGACAAGTCCCTCTGGTCCCTGCCTTCCACCACAGCCAGCAGGGCTTGGTCATAGTCCTCCAATACTTGTGAGGTAAAGTCCTGTCCAAAAAATAAAAAGCTCAATAAGTGAAAGGTCTTTTCTAATAATGGAAAGAGAAGATTTGTAAGGGCTGGGAGGTGGGAAAGGCTTGAAAGGTGGGATTGAAACACCTCCTGGGGCAAACCCACAGCCCCCACCCAGCCTGGATCCCTGAGTTTGGGGAAAAAAAGCTCTATTGTAGTCAAAAAAAAACCCCTCCACATTTCCTTCTGCACAGCAAATAGTCCCCATTAGCAGGAGCCAGGCAAGGTGAAAATGTTTATTACAAAGGAGAATTCCAAGAGAGGAGAGCCTGAGTCCAGAACAAAATGTAAAAGAGGGGAAACAAATGTAAAAAGCTCTATAAAAGTTTTAATGGATCCTTTCAGCTGTGGAGTGGCAATTTTACTGTGATGGTTTAAATTATTCCTTTCTTTTTTTTTCTTAAGCTTTTAGGCAGCACCATTAATCTGAGGGACTCTTCCTGGCAGCAGAGGAGCAAGGCTGCAAAGCAGACACCTACCAGGTGATTGCTGGGGGGTAAAGTGCAGCTGGGGCTGCAAAATTCAAGGTTTGAGGAGCTCCAGCCTGGGAGGATGAGCTCCCAAATGCCACCCACCTGAGCAAGACAAGCCCAGGGGATCATAGAACGGTTTAGGTTGGAAGGGACCTCTAGAGGGCATCTCTACACCAGCAGGGACATCTCTACCTAGGGCAGGCTGCTCAGAGCCCCATCAAGCCTGACCTTGGATGACTCCAGGGATGGGGCCTCCACCACCTCTCTGGACACCCTGAGGTGATCCACCACCTTCATATTCAAGAACTTTTTCCTAATATCCACCCTAAACCCATCCTTTCCTACCTTAAAACCATCACTCCTTGTCCTAACACTCCAAACCCTTTTTCTAATGTCCAGCCTCACTTTTTATCTAATATCCAGCCCAAGATCTTTGCTGCTGCTTCAGGTCCTTGCTGGAAACTTCTCCCATCCTTTTGTGACACCAAGGACCTACTTCCAGGCTGTGGCTCCATTTCCAACCCCTTCAAACTCCAGCCTGTGCATTCCCAACACCTTCAAAACCTGCTCAGATATTTTTGGCTGCCATTCATCCCATTATTGACATTTACAGTGCATGAATCCAGGCTCTGGCTGCTGCTCCCTGCACAAAGGACCTTGCAGAAGCCCATGGGAAATAGATGGGGGGTGGGGTTTGGGTGCATTTGTTGGGTTTTGGGCAAAATAAAGCCCTCTCCTCCTCAAATAATCCTAATTTTCCCTGGGAACGTGCAGTGCTGCTCAGGCAGGAGCAGCAAAGTCTTTTAGGGGTAGGTCTGTGTTGGTTAATAAAGGCAAAAATGCAAAAAGTCTCAATTTTGATGCCTTCAGAGACTCTGCTCTGGCTAAAAGGGAATCAAAAATATTTAAAAATGTAAAAAAAGTGATTTTATCTACTGGAGTTTTGCTTTCATCTGAGTTTGGGCTCAGGAAAACCAGTACATGTGCTTAATATCCCTGGAAAGGCTGCAAAAAGGGGCTGCTTGCCCTTTAAAAGCCAAAAAAACCCTCCTAAAAAATAATTATATGGATTTCACATGAGGTGACACTGCTTTTAAATAGAGACCTACAAGGTGACAGACAAAAATAGTGAGATCAGAAAGTGACTTATTCCCAAAAGCCATTTTTGGAGGAGAACCAGAGGAAAGGAGCAAGATAACCATAATATANTAAATATATATTATAATATATAAATTCATATTATAATTTATAAATATATAATATAAAAATATATAATGTATAAATATATAATATATAAATGAATAATATTGGAGGGAAGGTGTGGAATTAACCTCTCCCTGGTTAATTACAAATTTTAAGGCAAAGGGGTTGAAACACTTTGACCACCTTATAAAGCAGAAGGAAAGGAAAGGAACCACTTCAAAAGACTTTTTTGACCTCCTACCACCTGATATTTCACACACCCCAAGATTCAGCCTTTAATTATTTAAATATTGCCATATTTAGTCCCTGGAGAAGCCACGGGAATGTTTGCTGAAGGTGTTTGGTGGAGAAAAATGGGATTATTTTGCTTTTGAGCTGGGATCTGAACTTGTCAACTCACCCAACACCTCCTGCATCACCCCTGTGGCAAACACCTCGAGTGCAATTTGGATAGAAGCTTTTATTTTAAAAATATATGTAATTTTTATGAACACCCCCACACTTACATCTCAAGGTGAAGAGCTCTCCTGGATGCAGGATCCTCACAAACCAAGTGAAACCCTCTGCCTGCTCCTCTTCAACCTCCTGATGACAAACAGGGGGAAAAACCTTTATTAACATTGGAAAAAAAAAAAAAAAAAAAGAGAGAAAGAGAAAGGCTGGAAAGTTGTTTTAAAGATATTTTAATGCTGAATTTATCTTGCTTTTTTTCCCCCTTACACTTCTTGGGTGTTATCCAAGAGCACAAGATATTTTTCTGGGTCCCTTGAATGGTATTTCTCATTATAAGCCAATTTTTTCATTCATATTAGTTGTATGTAGCTCTTTTGCAGCTTTATTTTCCTTTCTGTGCATGGGGGTTAAAAGTTAAAGAGCATCATGGATAACATGAGAGCATCTTGCTTGTCTTGACCCACCAGGGTGTCCTCAGAGGTCAGTCAGAACCAGGCCAACCTGCTCTAGTACTGCAAAGCAATAGGTGATTTATATTTTAATTTTTTTTTTGACCCTATAAAAGTTTTCTAAAAGGGAGTTTAAATTAAAAAAAAAAAAAGGACCAAAATCTTGATGCTCCATTTCTTCAATCACAACTTTCCCCTTCCATGAGCTTGCTTGCTTCCATCTAATATTGGATTTTGGGGGCTCCAGAGGAAAACCAGAGGAGTTTTTCTGGAGGGGTGGGAGAACCATAAAGGGGTTTTTTGGCTGGATGGAAGAACCAGGAGGTTTTCTGGAGGGGTGGGAGAACCATAAAGGGGTTTTTTGGCTGAATGGGAGAACCAGGGAGGTTTTAGGATGGATGGGAGAACCATAAAGGGGTTTTTTGGCTGGATGGGACAACCAGGAGGTTTTTTGGATGGATGGGAGAACCAGGAGGGGTTTTTTGAGGGATNTTGGATGGATGGGAGAACCAGGAGGGTTTTTTTGAGGGATGGGAGAACCAGGGAGGTTTTAGGATGGATGGAAGAACCAGGGAGGGTTTTATGGATGGATGGGAGACCCAGGGAGGGGTTTTTTGAGGAATGGGAGACCCAGGGAGGTTTTAGGATGGATAGGAGAACCATAAAGGGGTTTTTTGGCTGGATGGGAGAACCAGGGAGGGTTTTATGGATGGATGGGAGACCCAGGGAGGGGTTTTTTGAGGAATGGGAGACCCAGGGAGGTTTTAGGATGGATAGGAGAACCATAAAGGGGTTTTTTGGCTGGATGGGAGAACCAGGGAGGTTTTTTGGCTGGATGGGACAACCAGGGAGGGTTTTTTGAGGGATACTATCCCTTTAAAAAAATCCTATGCTGAGGCAAACACCAAGCTAGCTGAGATGCCCACATGCTCCTCCTGTGCCCTAAATACCTGAGCTCCCCTTGTTCTCCTCCTCCAAGAGCTGGATCTCCACTCACTGGGGGAGCTGTGGGACCTGGGCAGATGGGGATAGGGGCAGTTGTCTCTGATTTATGTGCCACTTAGGAGAATTCCTTGTGAAATTATTTAAGCAGCACTGGGAAAGCAATGGCCCAGCAGCTGGCTGGTTCTGGAGGAGAAATTATGGGCTGGAGCCTTCCCATCCAGCTGGGTCATGGCTTCACGTCCAGCTGGGGCATCGCTTCGCATCCATCTCCCTTGCACGCCACTGCCAAGGTCATTCCTCTCTGACAGCTCCTTGGTGACAGGCACAAAATGGCTCTGCAGGTCCAGCCCAGCCTGTGGTGCTCTGGTCTCCTCCTCAGAGTCCCCCACTTGACAGGGACTAATTGGTCTTTGAGTTGGCAGCACCAGCAGAGATCTCGAGGCTCATCATCCAGGTTTGATGCACAGCCTTGGAGACCCACCAGCTTCTCTGCAGCCACCCAGGGAAGTGGAAAACTCCTCCACAGTCTTGTTCTAACACATTTTTGGTGGAAAACCAACCTGGGCTTTGGCTAAGGACCATTAGTGGCCCATTAGTCTACCCAATACAACCACCTCACCAGCCTTTCTCACAGCAGGAGTAACCTTCATATACCTGCAACCATTTCTGGTGGCTCCAGAAATCCTGGCAGCACATCCTGGAGCCTGTGGGCAGAGGTAGGTCTTAAAAAATCCATGCCCTAAAATAAGAATAAAATCCTTGCAGGGAGAGATACCCATCCCCAGCATCCCCTGAGCTCATCAGGGCGGGTGATGGGAAGCCCTCTGAGATGCCAACCAGAGGAGGGACATGGCCCAGGGTGAGTTACAGGTTCCCGGAGCCTGGGGACAGAGGTAGGTCGTAGTAGTTAAAAAATCCACACCCTAAAATAAGAATAGAATCCTTGCAGGGAGAGATATTCACCTGGAGCATCCCCTGAGCTCATCAGGGCAGGTGATGGGAAGCCCCCCGAGATGCCAACCAGAGGAGGGACACAGTATGGGGTGAGTTACAGGTTCCTGGAGCCTGTGGACAGAGTCTGGCCTCAGTAGTTAAAGATCCACACCCTAAAATAAGAATAGAATCCTTGCAGGGAGAGATATTCACCTGGAGCATCCCCTGAGCTCATCAGAGCAGGTGATGGGAAGCCCCCTGAGATGCCAACCAGAGGAGGAACACAGTATGGGGTGAGTTACAGGTTCCTGGAGCCTGTGGACAGAGGTAGGTCTTAGTAGTTAAAAAATCCACACCCTAAAATAAGAATAAAATCCTTGCAGGGAGAGATATTCACCTGGAGCATCCCCTGAGCTCATCAGAGCAGGTGATGGGAAGCCCCTGAGATGCCAACCAGAGGAGGGACACGACCTGGGGTGAGCTGCAGCTCATCTGAACCCCTGACCATCACCAAGGGCTCTCTTCTGCAGCCTGCACATGTAAATAACTCCTGGTGAACCCTGCTCAGGTTAAAAACCAAGTTCACCCCACCCATGGCTTGGCTTTGAACGTGGGTTCACCCCCTGTAACCCAGAGCATCACGTCCAAAATCCTCAATGCTTCCTCCATAAACAAACCAATTTTCAGGCTGACATTTTACCCGTGTCCTATGTAGATGACTTGCTGCTTGTTCAATAATTCTGAATAAAAACACTTAATAGCTGTGCATTAATAAACAAAGTATTAATATTATGCACCACGGATACTTGGTTCTTTTTTTTTTCCTTCTAACCTCAACAGGGGCTCTGAAAAATAGGCAATTTTTTTTATATAACCAAGTTAATAAGTATTTTCAAGCACTGAGAATAATTACTACCAAGAACAGACAGCTAAGAGTGTGCACAGGGCATCTCTAAGACAGCAAGGGGAGAGTGCAGGAAGGAGAAGAGATACCATCAAATATCCAAGATCCTTCCAGCCTAGAGTTTTGTTTTTCTACCATCAAATATCCAAGGTCCTTCCAGCCTAGAGTTTTGGGTTTCACGCATAACAATAAACCATTTTCAAGGCATTCCCCCTAATTTTTGGAGGCTTTCTGACCAGGGCTGAGAGGTTGGCATCTCCCTGGAGCTCTATCAGGTCACACCAGATGTAGTTGTCATGACCAAGGGGATGGTCAGGCTTCAAGTCCCGGTTAGTTTTTTAATTATTTGATTACAGCAGCTCCTCCTTCACCCAATTCACACAATTTACCATATATTTGGGGTGTGTTTTTCTTCCCTTCTTCTTCCACTACTGTAAAACACACAAGTGGTGACCTGAGGACAAAAAGGCTGGAGAAAACTCAAGAGTGCTGCTATGAGATGCTCCCCCTGAGGCCATCTGGCCCCTATCAGCTCCTCTTTGACCATATCTCACCCCATTCCCGTGCTCAGCCCCACAAACCTCACCCTGACCAGGAAAAATGCTCCATCTCTGCTGTTCTTCCCTTTCTTCTCATGCCATCTTGTCCCATCATCACCGCCCAGCACAGAGAGTAACTCGGGTTGACGTCGTTCCTACCAGAGACAGGAGCTGTTGAATTATCTGAGGACACAGCTAAATAGCAGCTTTTAAGGTATAAGTGATCTACTGCAAGCAAGGGTTGGTTTGGACATGCCATGTCATATTTACCATGCCTGGCTTTGCACTGTGCTCTTATCTCCTGTGATGGCATCTCAACAACATGAGGTCCCATGGTGGGACGTGGCAGATGCCTCTATAATGAGCAAAAGACACTCTCTAGATTCCAGGTCCATTATAGCCCAAAGAAAAGATTCAAGGGACGTGAATTTTTTTTTCTGCAGCCCCAAAGTGACTTGAGTCTCCCCAGTTATCTGCAGCAAACAGATCTCCTCATTTCACCTGCTTTTCACATAATTAATGGTCTCTTTGCCTCCATTAAATGTCAGTTCATTAGCATATTCTTCCAAACAACCTGATTAAAAACAAAAAGCTCTTCTTTCAGCTTTTTACCAATAATAACAGCCCTGAGGAACATGCCAGAGACAGGCAGGGTCTTTTTTAACACCATATTGATCATAAACCCTGATTTTTCACCCTCCATTAGGAAGAGGCAGCACCTCGAGCAAGCTCCATGGAGCATGATGAGGACACTTGGCCACTCTTCACAGGAGCAGCCCCTCCTTGTTCTTTCCAAGCAGGCTGAGCTCTTAAATGTTCCTTGAGATGTTTCAAAAGACAATAAATCATGGAGAACACGCTGTAATAAACAGTGTCCTAGAAGGAAAAGCATCCGTGTGCATTTGGCTACAAATTATTCAAAGCTTTCTAAGTTCTGCTCTCATTTAGTGGAGGAAACAACCAGGTTCTCTCTGCCTTTCACTGACAACTGCCTCCTCTTTTTCCAGCAAATGAGTGGGAAAAGCAGCTCTGTTTCCATATAGAGCTTCTGACCTGAAATTGGGGAAAAATCCAACAAGGTCAACAAGAAAAGTTCCAACGAGGTCAACAAGAAAAGTTCCAACAAGCTCCAGCTCCCTGTGACCTTGTAGATCCTCACACCCACCACAAAGGCTTGGACACAGGACCAGGTTTGAGGATGAAACTGGTTCTCTGCTCCAAAAAATGCTAATTCCCTGCAGGTGCTCCTTGCCCATCCTCCAGATCCCACCATTTTTCACATCCTTTTAATATCATCTCTTAATATCTTTTTTTTTTTTTTAATTCAGATATTAATAGACTTGCTTGTCCTGCCCCACATATTCACAATAAATTGGCAAGTCTGGGCTGGGTGGCCATATGCTGCTCAATTTATATCTGCTGGTGGCCTGACCTCCCTTTTGTCCGAGCTGCTCAAATGTCCAATATTTTCCTTTACCTCAAGCTAAAGAAACTATTTTTTCCTCTTCCATAAAAATAGACATGGTCTAGGGGTCAGGGAGATGTTGGGCTTGATGCTCCTAGAGGTCTTGTCCAACCATCTTAAATGATTCTATGGTTTTAATTTGCTTGTTAAATTAAAAAAATAAAGTTTATCATTGTTTGCATGGAATCCAAGAAGCTGAGGGTGATCTGCACAATCCCTGCCATTCTCCCATCCCCTATTAATTCCCTTCTCCTTCCTTTCCTCTCATATTGTTTTATTCCATGCCTAATAAATTACAGTAAGGCCCCAGCATCCCCCATTTCTTATCCCCAGCCCCACGTGGCTGAGGAGTGAGTTAACCTCCAATTCTTGCCCGTATCATTCACACACATTGATTTTTTTAACATGAAAAGATCTCTTGACTTACATCGGGTGACCCTGATAAATTTAATCTCTTTAAGACTTCTTCTTGCTAAATAAACGCAGAATATTTTCTGCTGGAAGGTTTCTCACCAGGAAAACCTGCAGAAAAATAACCCCAGCTTCTCCTCCCTTGTTGAATTAATCAATAAAACTAAAAAAAAAAGAAAGAAAACAACCTGAAATTGCATAAAAAGTCTCTGATTCCTTCAAGTACTTCGATTACAGACATGATGGGTAATCATAGCTGAGAGCTGGGGTCAAAACCCACAGCTGGATGGAAGAGGCACCAGTTTGGGGACATCTTATTCCTGGTCTCATCACCCACAGCATCACCCCAAGTGATGGAGCATCAAGATTTTGGTGACCCCAAGTGGGCAGCGACCACAGCCAGGCCAGGGCTTCACCACAGCTCCTCAAATATGAAGAAAAAAATTCATTTTGATTAAAAATAAGGGGATTTTTGCCACAGGGAAGGTGTGTAGCTGGGCATGGAAAGGGTGGGGATGCGCCTTCCGTGGGGAAAGGAGAGGAAGAAGAAGGACTGGAGCTGAAAAAACACCTTTTCTTTAAAAAAATGCCTTCTCCTCACAAAAAACAGAAGGGTGATGGCACAGAACCAAGCTGGAAAAGCTCCTGTACCAAGAGGGGGCCCTTTGGCACACAAATATCCTAGGAAGGGTGTAGCAGGTAGAGCCAGAGGAAACACCAGGGGTTAGTTTAGGTTGTCCCTTTAAAATATGCCCACTCCCCTCCGAGCTGCATATTTTAGAGCCTCAGCATAGTTTCCCTCTTGACAACTTTGGCAGGCTCAGTGATTTTTATTTTTTTCCTAAGTGAACTCACTCACCACATACATTTTTCAAGCTCCCACAACTCGAGGAGCACAAGCTGCAGGCAGGAAAAAAGCAAGGACCAGAAATTCAGATACTAACGGGCTTGAACCAGCAAAGTCATTTGCATTAGTCTTAAGACACTCATTTCTAGTCCTTCAGCTGCTAAAATGGAATAATATGAACATGAATGTGAAAATATTTTGTTTTCTGCTTGTTTCCAGGGGAGAGGATCGTGGCCATTTGGACTCCAAATAGATGTTTTTAATCTGCAGGAAAATACTGGATATATTATATGTACCCAAGTGTAAGGAAGTGTTATTTTTTAGCTACCCAAGGGTTCAAATTCTATATACCAAGTGATGGAAACAGCCAGAAGTCCTGTCACCAGGCAAATGTCAAGAACAGAAGATGAAAAGAAACTGAGTGTGCTTGAGAGCATCAGCATATGGATGAGCAGCCCAAGTCTGGGGGTATTTGGAATATTTTCCCTGAAGAGAACAGCTTTGGACCAGGCCAGAGAACAGTTATGTGTTATTCTAAATAAACAGCCAATTAATGGCTCCTTTGGGTGCTTCATGAAAGCTTGAAAGCACCGTCCCTGTGCCACCACACCCAGTTTATGACTATTTCAGATTATTTAGTCCCCTTTCAGGCATCATGACTGATTTTTTTTAACCAAAGAAACTCTGGGGAATCCAGTCAGGGCAAGCAGAGTGCCCAGTTCATCTCCAGTTCACTGGCAGCAAACCAAATCTCCTGGTGCTCCTTCCACCAAGCAAGCACCTTGTGCACCAACAGACTGGGCTGGGCCTTTGCTAAATAATAAAAATTNGGAGAGGAGAGGAGAGGAGAGGAGAGAAGAGAAGAGAAGAGAAGAGAAGAGAAGAGAAGAGAAGAAGAGAAGAGAAGAGAAGAAGAGGATCCTGATCTAAATTAGTCTTAAAAACTGTAATATGAATAATAAAGAGGAGAAGGAGGTGAAGGATGTAAATTATTACCCCAAAAAGCCCAGTCTGGTGCTCCATGGGGTGTTTGCTCCATGGCAAGAGCGCTGGGAGGTTTGACTCACCATGTATGACTATATTAGAGGTATGTTAATTATTAGTACAACCGTTACATGTAATTATCATTCTGCTAATAGTATAGAAGAATAACTGTACAATAAACAGGAATAACTATACAATATGATGTTATTTCACTGCTATAACGTTAAGTTGCTATAATAATTGATATATTGATTGTACAGCCTAACTTTCTACGATTATTATGTAACAATTATTGATTAGATATCTATAAAAAACACAAATCTTGATTATTTTCTTCCTCCTCCAGCTTCAAGGGCAGGGTTTACCTCCAGCCTACACCCCCCAACTCTCCTGGCCCATCCCCACCACAACCTCCTCCCAGCCCCTCCCGCCGCCGCATCCCCGCCGCATTCCGCGGTATCTCCTGCCATCTACCGCTGCTTGCCAGGAGGCGGTGATCGGGCTGTGCCAAGCGACAATACACCCTCGGCTTTCGAAAAAAAACAAACCCAGGGTGATCCGGGAGAGGGGGAGGCACCGGGGGCCCGGCCCGCCCTGGCCAGAGGCCGCCCGGGGCCGGGCTCTGCCCGAAACCTCCCCCGGGGCGGGGGAAGGCGCAGCCCTTAAGAGAGGAGCCGCCGGCCCCCGTCCCGGCCCCGGCATCCCCCGTCCTGTCCCAGCGCGGTGCCGGCGTCCCCCGGCCACCCCGCGTCCCGGCCCGGGCGTCCCGCACCCCGGCGCGGCCATGGGGGAAGCGGCGGGAGGCAGCGCGGTCCCCCCGCTCCCTCCATCGGAGGCGGTCGGGGGCCAAGTGAACGCCCTGACCGTGCTGGCCTTGCTGGAGAAACTGGTGTCCATGCTGGAAGCGGTGGAAGGGCAGCAGCGGCAGATGGAGCAGAGGCAGCGGGGCTTGGAAGGGGCCGTGCGGGGCATCCAGGGCGACCTGGGCAAACTCTGCCGCAGCCACGGGGCGACGGGGGAGGCGGTGGAGAAGCTGCTGGAGAAGTCTCGGAAGGTGTGTGCCCACACCCGGGCCGTGCGGGAGAGGCTGGAGAGGCAGTGCGACCAGGTGCGGCGGCTGGAGCAGCATCACGCCCAGCTCCTGCGCCGGGACCGCTTCAAGGTGCTCATCTTCCAGGTGAGAAGCCCCTCGGCCACCCCTCTGCCCTTCAGCCCCACCCCTGGTCCCACCAGGTTGACCCCCAGGCTTGGGGGGAGAGCCCATCTCTGTTATCTCTCTCCCTAAGTTTGCTTGGGAGCTGCTTTCTACTAACTCTCAGCAAACTTGGGGGGGAAAAAAAAGGCAAAGTTGGGAGAAAAACTTTGTTTCGATCTCAGCGAACTTGGGAAAGAGCTTCTATCCTTGGCAAATTGAGGAGAAACACCCACTTGTAGTCAGGGAAGGAGTTTTGCCAACTCTGAGCTGCCTTTTTTTGCTCACTTTTGGCAAATTTGGGGAAAATGCCCTTTATTTCTTTGTAAACATGGGGGAAAAGTCCTTTTTTTTGGCTGTTAGCAAAGAGTGGAGAAGGAGCCCTGGTAATCTTGGCAAACTTTAGAAAGAACTGTCTTTACTAATTCTCAGCAAACCTGAGGAAAGAAACCTTGTTTTTTCTAACTCTTAACTCTCTCCAGCCCATCCTGGGCTGAGCTAAAGATTCAGCTTCCTGGGATTCCATCCCACCAGAGCAGCAGTTTGCATATTTTCCCCTTTTTAAGCAATGGTCTGGCCAGAACGTGGCGTGAGCATTACCTAAACACAGGACGTGACTTTCACAGCCTTTTTTTTGTTTGAAAAAAAAAAAATAGGCAGTGTTGGGAGGAAGGGGGGTGAGTGTGGGGCTGGAGCAACCGCAGGTTGGGCACATCTGCTGCTCCTCAGGCTGAACTTGTTGGCTGCATGTTGTGTGTCAGTAGCTAACTCTGCCCTTGCATTGCTGATTTTTTTTTGTTATTATTATTTAAAGCAAAATTTGATTTAAAAATGCACAGGCACTTCCCCCAGCAAGGAAACCCCCACCTCCCTGCTTATTGTTCTCCCAAATGACTGTCCAGGCTTGTCAAGCCAGAAGAGGAGGAGCTGTGGCATGTACCCAGCCTGGTGGTTCCCACCCTAGAAGGAATGTGGAAACTATTCCAGGGAGTGGGTAATAAATGAAAAGTTCTCTGGGCTGCCCAAGATCCGTCAGTGTAGGTCAGAACTTTGCCACCTAGACCTTGAGTGTCTCTCATGGGGAGGGTGCAACCAGCTTGGCCTCTGGGAAGGTCATTTTGTGGCGTTTCCACAACCTGCTTTGCTGTTGCAACTACAGGGTCTTCCTCCAGAGACCCCAAATTTAGTGTTTTAAGGTGATATCGTGTGTAGAACACACAGTTTGTGTGTGGGAAGCTGTGGTTGCCTCGAGCTAAGGTTCTCCACTGGGTAAAAGTAGTGGTAGAACTCACCAGGAAGGGTTTGATGGGGTGGCTTGGCTTGGTTCCTGATGCTAAATAATACTGCAAAAGTAGGGTCTAATTAAACCTCTGAGCCTTACCTTAATATTGGGGCACAGACAACCCAAGTCCACGTTCCAGGTCCACTGGGATGGGGTCTTTGGACAGTTCTTCATTGTTCTTACAAGGAATTAGTTGACTCTGTTCCCATCTCTTGCTGGACAACACGTTGCCATGATGAGGGATGAAGTTCACCAGCCCCAAGCTGGCACAGATCCGGAGCACAAACCTTAGGAAAGAAACACTGGGGTTAAATTCAGCAGAAAAAAAATCATCTGGGAATTGCTCCTGGCTGTCTGGAAAACCAGGGTGGGGAGAACCCAGGGGTTTCTCCAGGGGAGCCTAGGAGGAGCTGGGATTTTCCACTGGAGAAGCAACCACACCCAAAGGGATGGTGGGAGGTTGCCAGACCGTGCCCATACCCTCATTGCCAGCCTGGTGCCCACCTCCTCCATCTCCCCGTGAGGTCCCCTCAGCAGGTGGAGGTGGGATGACCTGGTGGTCAGTGGGGCCACCACCTTGCTGGAGCAGGAAAAGAGCAGGAGGCTGGTTCCTGCACAGCCCCGAGCAGGAACCCATGGAAAAACAATTGGAGGAAGAAGTCACAGCAATGAGGCCGTGTTGATGCCAGATTTCTGCAAGAACACAACAGGGAAATCTGGATATGTGAGAGCTCCTCTTCAGTTGGGGGATTATTTTCCACAGGAAAAACCACCCACAATCCCAAATTTCATACAAATGTTTCTCATCAGGATCTGCTCGGTATGAAAATAAAAATACACATTTGTAATTCAGTTCTTCACACATTTGTTCTGCATTTTCCATTAAAATGCTCCTAGTTCTCTCTAGACCACCTGAATTATTCCTGCTCTGCCCCTATCCCTTTAATTGGGTGGCATGTTCCAGTGGAGCTCCCCTCCCAGCATTTGAGGATGCAGAGTTATGAGGAATGCCACAAGTGACACAGCAATTCAGCAGAACACTGGAGTGACTGTTCCCCAAATCCTCGTTAAGCTTTGGCTTTGTTCCCCTCTGTTTTGTCCCCACCACATGACCAGCTCTTTGGTCCTGGGTTGGGGGGGGTGTTTTTTGTTTGCCTTTTTAGCTGTGGAAGCAAAATGCAGGATAAAAAAGGGCTCGTGGTTTAATTTTTCAGTTAAATGTCGTGTTTAGTTGTGAATGGGGCGGATAAAATAAGTCAAACTTACAGCTTGGGGTAGTGAAGCCACTTCCAGATGCTCCATCCTGAAAGGAAGCAAGAGGAGGACACGGGAAATGAGCTGTTTGGTTGTATCCTCTTGTTTGGGTCTCTGCAATAATCATTTGGAAAAGCAACTTCAGAACTGACCCAAGTGAGGGAAGGAGGAGGATTAGGAGCCAATAAAGCCATGATCTAACTGCCAGATTTCCCCCTGGAGCCTTGCAGGGAGAAAAACTCCCTCCCCACGGGCACATCCAAGGCTGGAGAGCAAGGATTTGTCCGGAGGGAAGTAGGTGGAGCTGTTTTTAGAAGGATTTGTCATCCTTTCACCTATTTTGTGGAGCAAAACAAGTCCTAGACTGGTCATTTAGGCAGAGAGCAGCACGGGGGAGCCTGGGGTGCTCTAAGCATGGGGAGATGCCACCTCCCCTTCTTGAAGAATCATAGAGTTGCTTAGGTTGGGAAGACCTTCAAGATCATTGAGTCCACCCTTGACCTATAGAAAGTTCTGAAAGGATTGATTTTAACTCTGCAAGTACTACTACTATTAACAGGAGTTGTTTTACATGGAGACCTTGCACTATTCTATCAGTCTCCTGGGGAAAAAATGAAATATACTTCCTAAATAATATATCAAAGTACAGCTCTGATATCAATCTGTCACACCAAGAAGTTACCAATAGCCCCCTTAGAGCTTAGGCAGGTGGTTTCTTCAGGGCCAGTCCTCTCAGAGAGCCAAAGACCATCCAGGAATCTGCTATTAATTGAGTCATTAGCTCATTATTAAGTACTCTGTTGTTGTTGGGTTGGTTTTTTCTTTATAAATACGGGATAGTTCCAACAATCTCCCTTCTACTCAGTCACAAATGGAAATAAAATCCATGTCCATATTTTTCTGGAGCACTGGGTGCAGTGGTTCAGCTTAACATAAATAGTGTGGCTCATTAAAATCAGAATTTTCTTTGCCATTTGGGCACTTGTTCAGCTGTTTAAAACCATATTTAGGTCTGGGAGGAACACACAAGACACCTGAATGATGCTTTACACCGAGTTCTCCTGCTCTGGGGGATAATTTAAGGCTGCACCTCCTCCTCCAACTGCAGCAGAGGGGAAATATAAATATTTGTGCTGCCCTTACAGCTGTTTTCACTTAAAGCTCGGGCAGATCTCCTTTGTTTTGTTATCTTGGTCACTGTTGCTGGTGGTTACAGCATTATAGGAGAGAATATAGGGAGAAGGGTGCTGGGGTTTATTGCCTGCCTGTCCCACAAAAGGCTTGGAAAGGTCCAGAAAGAGCTGAAGAAACCCAAGAACGTACAAATTGTCATCTATATTTCGGATTATTTTCATTTTCACATCCTTGAGGGATGCTCAACGTGCTTGAATCTCAGTATATATGATGATATATATGGTATAAATAATTCTGCCTGTCCCTCTGCCTATTCCTGAGGTAGTCAGGGACTATTTTGTGGTTAAAAGCAGCAAATCCAGCCCAAGACTCTGCTCTCTCCAGCCATCACCAGTGTATCCTCAGCCCTGGAATAATGAGCATGAACTTTGAAGTGTATGTGGCCTTTTCCCCCCTTAACTGTGCACTCAGGCCCACCAGGGATGGATTTGAGGCTGTTACAACCATTTCGCTCAGCACTCGCTGCTTTTTATGTCTTAAAGACAAACTGGGGTTGGGCAAGAAAATCCTCCCAATCTCTACAATCCATATTTTTAATATTTACCAATTTACCAGCCCAATTTATTAACTTTTTTTTCTGTAAACCAGCACGTACCCTGAACATCGTGGAGTAGCAACAGCCCATTTTTAAGAGCAAAATACTTTTTTTTTTAAATAAATGAAAGCACCAACTGCATTTGCTATTTAGTAAGATTCCTCTCAGGTGCAACCAGCATTGCTGCAGATATTTGGAAGGGTTCCATGACTTCTGCAGGTCTACTGAGGGGGCTGTAGAACATCCTCCTCGGCCACCACTCCATCCCTTCTCCCCAGGAACAGGTGGAGAACTCTACAGCTAAACTCAGAGTATCCAATTTAAATGACAAAAATGAGGATTCCCATTCCCTGTACATCCCAAGTCACGCTGAAAGAAGAAATCATCCAGCTGACAGCTCATTAGTCTTGAACTTCAGCAGCTAATGGTTCAGTGGGCTTTGAGGGGCTTGTTAAACACCCTGAGACAACAAGAGATGCTCAGCACCCTTCATCTCATCACAGGAGGGGGGGGACGAGAAGTAATTGGTGGGGGTTGTGCTTTTGATTATTAAATTTACATCCCGTGAACGATGAAACTCAACTGTTGTCAATTGTTGCAGGAGGAAAATGAGATCCCTGCCAACGTCTTCGCAAAAGAGCCCGTGCCCAGCATTACAGAAGGGAAGGAGGAGCCTGCAGATGAGAACAAGACCCTGGAGGAGACCTTGCACACGGTGGAGCTGGGCTCAGACGACGAGATGTTCCACGAGGATGATGACGCAGAGGACAGCCAGGAGGAGAAAACAGAGGAATCCAGGGCGGAGAAAATCAAGAGGTCCAGCCTCAAGAAGGTGGACAGCCTCAAGAAAGCCTTCTCCCGCCAGAACATCGAGAAGAAGATGAACAAGATCAGCACAAAGATTGTCTCGCCCGAGCGGAGGGAGAAGATCAAGAAGTCGCTGACTGTCCATCACCAGAAGTCCTCCTCTTCCAAGGGCTCGGCTTTCAAGGTGTCTCCCCTCACCTTCAACGTGAAGAAAGCCCGTGAAGGAGAGAGCCCAGCCGAAGGTGAGGACAGGCCAGCAGAGAGCACCAGAAATGACCAAGGTGAGAACGAGGACGACCTGTCCTTCGCCGACATGCACTCGGACATGACACCAACCACCTCCCTGGCCGAGGAGGGCAAAGCAGCAGCCGACTCCCTCGAGAAGGAGGCCAGGCTGGAAGGGAACACCACGGTCACCAACAACATCGAGCTGTCCATTGTTGAAGATGACGAAGAGTACGGGATGCCCCTCGAAGCTCCTAGCCAGAAACTGTACGATGCAAGAGCCAACCCAGCTGGTGAGGACATGGAACACTCGGATGAAGAAACCACCCAAGCTGCTGTCCTGCAGATAGACCAGACAGCCTGAGCCTGCCCTCACCTCCCACCCTTTGACTTGGCCGAGTAACTGGTTTCTGCTACACAGGTGGTGCTGGTGGTGGCTCCATCCCTTCCAGCCTTTTCTCTGCAGTGGTAATTTATTGCATCGTGTTGGGACGATGGTTCCAACCATCATCCAGAGTGGACGAGGTCAACCATACAGGCTCCAGTTTGGGCTGAGTCACTGGTGTTTATTGATTTAGTGATGCCTTCAGCTGGTGTAAGAGAGGAGGAGGAGGAGGAAGAGCATGTCTAGCAGAAGCTGGTCTGCTGGCCTTCATAGTTAGTCAGAGGAACACGTGGAGAGCAGTCAAACCCCCACCATTTCTGTCCTGCTTCCTTCTCTCTCTCAGTATCTCCCAGCACCGTGAGTAGTTTTATATGTAAATGTAGGAATACCAAGGAGAACATTGGATTTTGGGTCCCTCACTGTGCTCTGTGAACACTGACTGTGCCTACACGTCGAGTTTCTCGGGGGCTTTGCTCCACCACCTTGTGAGACTCAACTTAGAGGGTGAAGCTGAGAAGTTGGTTCCATCCATTTCAGTGGGAGAAAGACTTTTTTTTTTGTGCCAAGTAGCCTCTTGCTACTCATTGGATGAAATGACCACGTTCAGGTGGGGAAAAAAAAAGAGGTTTTTCAATCTATTGGAGTTATGGAAGGACATCAGTGACAAGCATGATCAGTCACTGCACCTTCAAGGGATCAGAAATTGAAGAGGAAAAGACAATAGAAGGAATTTCATCAAGATGAAGACAGGCTGCAGTATGAAATGTAAAAAAAAAAAAAGCCACAATAAACCCCCCCCAGTATCAAATCTACACTCCCAGCTTGAAGAACATATAGTCACACAGCACTAATTAATTAATTCTTAGCCTTTATAGCAATATACTACCAAACTTTGCACCTGCACCACTTTGTATCTCAGAGTATTTTGGAAATAGCCTAATTTATCTTTTTACAAATTATTTCATATCTAGAGCTATATCTACACAGAAGAGTTTAGATAATTACAGGGATGTAAGGACAATTTTTTTATTTTTCTTTCAAAAAAGGTGAAAAACTTTCATCTAAAGGGAACAACGTGTTAGGGGTTGAACTTGGTGGCAGGGATGAGTTGATGCCAGGATAAATCTGCAAAGCCACAGGATTTGATCCTCTGCTAACAACTGTCATCAAAGCCACCTACCTGCTCTCAAAATTACCAGTAATTTCTCCAAATTAATCAAAAATGAGAGGCTAGGGGGTGGTTTGTTCATTCCTGCCACTTAAAGGGGGGGGAGAGGGAAGCACAACACCCACAACCATCCCCTTACATCCTTGTGTGTTTATGCAGTGGGTTATTTTTATTTTTTATATACATTATATCTATATATAAAATCCTACTGATACTTAACATTGCACTAAGAGGCTGCTTCCTTCGCCTTGTGTTTAGAATCCCAAATGACGGGGAAAAGAAACTGCAGCAAAAATACCATTATGGGGTGATTAGCAGGTATTTCTTCACCTGCAACCAGCAAATCCCTGGAAGTTTCATGGGTAAGAGCTTAGAGTAGGTGAGAACTAGTAAGAATTAAGCTCTTAAATATATGGTATCATGTAGGAGATGCTGTTTGCAAGACAAGCCCTGGCAGGACTGGTGCAGCTACCTTTTTATTTTGTATTAACTACCGTGGAGTTTGGTCGTTTGTACTTCTTGTAACTAACTACCCATATGAGAAATAAAAGCATAACCTCACCCACAGCCACGTCACTCTTTGGGAGCAAAGGTGGGACTGGAAGGTCAAGCATTTGTGCCTGTACCATCATCTTCCTCATCCTCTGCTGCCATTTAGCGGCAGTGCTTTGTTGTCCAGCTCTTCAGCCCCTCTGAACCTATCCAGGCACTTCCCAAAATCTGCCCAGGGGAAGCTCCATCTGCCTTTTTTATTGGCCTGCAGCACCCTCCTAAGACTTTCAGTAGTCTGTTTAGCTTGAAGTGTACATTCCATTTATGCACACAGATAAACTGGTGTCTCCTGGAGAGCCACGTAGCCCTTAGCAGGGTTAAATTCTCTTGACAGCCCCAAGAATTCACGTTTAACCTTCCTGGAAGAGCTGCCAACCTCCTGTACCCCCTGAGCACTAACCTGGAACCCCCAGCATCATGTTTACACTCTGCTCTCAGCTCCACCTGCTCTGTTTGTCCTGCTGAGCTTTCATCCAAACAATACCCTCAGCCAGGCTGTGCCCAGTTCGAGAGGTGCTGAAAGGAATCCCATGCCTGGTTTGGGTTTTTTTAAGAGCATTATGATGCTATCCAGCAAAACCCAGTGGAAATGCAGCTGTGAGAATTAATTCAAATACCCACTGCACAACAAGCATCAGGCTCGGGATGAGTTAAATTATTTTCTCCATCTCAGTTATCTGTTTACAAGCAGCCAACCAACCTAAGAAAGCAGAAAAATCTGTTAACTCATGAACATCTGCTTTTGTGCTCTTAGAAAGCAGAGGAAGAAGCAAGCTCAGCATCCCGAGATGTCCCCCGAGCTGTTTCTTCACTCCTGGGCCCCGACTGAAAATATGAATCTGCCAAACTTGGTGTGTGAGGGAGGAGACAGACCCAGCACCAGCAGCTCTCTCCTCTTCCCACTATCTGAGGTATGTGCCTGGGTCCTGTCAGGCTGGCAGGTGCCAGCTGAGCTCAGGGTATCCCATGCTCCTGCTGGCAGCTTTGTCTACATAATTCCTTCTTTTAAAAGCTGCTGCCTGACCCTTCTTGGCACCATAACACGGGTGAGCTCCACTCACACCATCCTCCCCTACTGCACGGCAGGAGTTTGGCCTCCCCTGAAACCAGCAGGAGCTTTGCACAAGGAAAAAAGGCTATGATAAAATCCTTGTCCCATAAATATTTAACCCAGCAGCTGCTGATACCTCCATTTTCAGTGGCAGAAAAGCAGCTGATGATTCCATCCCCCTTTGAGGGGAAAGGGCAAAGAGCATCCTGGGGACCCCCATGTGCTAATCCCTGTGCAAGGGCACGGATAGGAGCTTTATGGGCCTTTTTACTGCCAAATAGGATGGTTAAAGAGAAAAGGAAGGGACGAAGAAGAAAAAAAAGGATGAAAAGGTGAAATATGCCTGTACACCCTTTACACTGATGCAGTGAAAACCATTTGTTGTGGTGCCAGTTAAATGACTGATGGTCACACACTTAAAAAAAATACAGAATTAGTGAAATATAAGCAATTTGTTAGAGGGCAAACTGCTCACCCAGGGGCAAGTCCAACCATAAAAGTCACAGAAAAGGCTCAAAGGACTTTCTGAGCTGGACAATGTGTCTGGGCCACACTGACAACCAGGAGGACGTGAGCTCTGGGTATCTCCCCGCCCCAATCTGCTTAGCTCATCCATGGGATAAAGAGTTCTCCTGCCATCAGCACGGCGTGCAGGGGAGGGGAGGAAGGCCAGGGCCTGCCTGGAGAGCAGAATTTGAAGCTGGGTCCTGGCTGCAGGGTCTTTGCTGTGGGTGGCTGGACACAAGACGCCAAAGTCGAGGAGGAGAAGTTCTCCCGCGACCCACCAAGACGCGCACGCTCCCTCTGGGTGTCAAGAGGAAGGTGTCAGCTCATCCCGCATGCAGAAAAGAGGCTTCGTGGCTGGGGCAGAGTGAGCAGGCAGCTGTTTGGCCCCAATCCTGGCCAGGGTTTTGCCTAGGCAACCAAACAACAACGGCCAGGGCAGCCCGGGGGGTGCTGACTCTGCACAGAGGCATCCACCGCGCTCTGACTCACCAAGGAAAGCCTGAGAGCCTCTTTCCACCCCTCGCACCCACCCGGGGTCTGCTTCAGGACCTGCATGTGAACCTGCACCAACCCCAGGCTGGGTCTAACCGTATGAATTAATAAATATTAATCAGCATCTTGCAGCTGTTGGTGGTGCCTGATCTTCCCTGCTCCCTTTTTGATCAAAATGCCCTTTTTTTCCCCCTTTCCTCTCCCTCCACCGAGTTGTTTGCAGGAGCCTGAACCAATTCAAACACAGAAACCCCCCCCCAAGTGCACGCTGAGAACTGATAATCGATGTCATCTCCCATTTTTCCTACGTGGTTACCCCCTTTCATGGGGTGTGCTGCAGTAACAGGAGAAATCTGCTTTGGGTTCAGCCAGAGATGGTTATTTATTTTCCTTTCAGATCAGAGATTAATTCTGCTGTATGACCACTGGCACCAACCTCTTTTTCCATAGCAACACCAAGGAGAACATAAACTATGAGTCATAATTCCTCTCTGGAGGACTTTTTTTTGTAATTATGATCATTCCACAGTTCCTAAAATATGTTAGCTGATATAGAACAGCTTGGATTTGCCTTTCTTGGAACAGCAGAGGCTCCCATTAGTTCCTCTTTCCCTACACAAAGTACCCTGGGTTCATTATTCTTAAAAAGTGCAGAGCAGTGTTTGCCTTGCAGAGGTGGAACAAGTTTCCTCACCTCCAATAACCCTAAATACTGACCTTCTAAAAGAAAACCCGTGTCCTTCCCACCATGGTTAATAAATTGGGGTCTGGCAGCTGGAATGGATCCAAATTCATACCCTAATGATCATGGCTCTCCTCACTCCCTTCAGTGAGAACCTGGCCTTGGAGCAACTTGTCCACACAGCTCCTTGGAGTATCTCCAGAGATGATCACACCAGATCATCACCAGGCTTTGGGGGGTGTGTGGCTGTCTCCTACATTTCCCTCACAACGCTGAAGAGCTCAGAAAACCTCCAGTGCCTGCTGGAGGAGGAGAATTAGGAAAAAAAAAAGCTCAGCAAACCCAAGGACACACACATCTAGTCACCAGCCATAGTCAAAAATGGAGACACAACAAGCACGGATCCCTCACTGCTCTGCAACCTGGTTTCCAACAGCTAAACCATAGAATGGGTTGAGTTGGAAGGAACCCCAAAGATCATACAGTTCCAACCCCCTGCCATGGGCAGGGACACCTCCCGCTAGAGCAGGTTGCTCCCCATCCAACCTGGCCTTGAACACCTCCAGGGTGGAGCATCCACAACCCTCCTGGGCAACCTGGGCCAGGGTCTCACCCCCCTCAGGGTGAAGATTTTCCTTCTGACTTCCAATCTAAACCATCACCCCACGTCCTATCACTACAAGCCTTGAACCAAACCCAGGTTGCACCAACACAAAGGGCACGTGGTGGCTCCTGCAGGTAAGCAGCAGCACATACAGGCTTGGACTTGTGCAGGCACACAACAATAAACCAGAACATGAGCAAATAGCATCAATCACTCTCCAGACTCCTCCTAAAGGGTTGCAGAAAACCCCTCAAATTGCTGGAGGCAAGGAGCAGAAGGTCCCTGTGCCATCAACTCCAGGGAGGTGACCCCAGCTCTGTCCTCCTGGCTCCTCCCCACCAGGCTGAAGCTGGGTGGGGATGTGGGTGATGTGAACTGTGCTGGATGCTGGAAACGTGCCAGACAGCAGCAGGAACCAACAGCACCCAGGGGGTGTCTCCACTGCTCACCAGACCTCACGGAGCTCGTGTACCAGGCGCAGCAACACCACGCTCCCTTCAAGCAGATTCATCTTATTCCCCAACTCCTGGTGTCCTCCACTCCTCGTTTCAAGGCAGCCTCAGCATCTTTCCAGGAGGCTGCCAAGTGCAGTTATATATGCCCTGATATTACTTGTTCCTCTTGACGTGCCCGCAGGCAAACGAGCCCCGTGGGGGTGACAACATGAGCTGCATTAACCAGCTGCCTGCTCCCTGAGTCATTGCAGCTCCAGTGCTGAGAGACACAGGGAACAGGGGACATAGGATGGGTCATAGAAGACCTATTTACACAGGTTTTGAGGAAATTTGTGGGGAAAAAGGTGGGTTTTGTTTGTGTGTCCAGGCAGAAGCTCTTCAGGAGAATGATGGTGCCCTCTGCACACCTCTTTGAATGAAAGACAAGCTTGTAGTACCTGGAATTATGCACTGCAAGGTTAGGCTTAACACCATGGAGACCTCAATTAAAACAGGATTGTGTGATGCAGCAGCTCTAAAACACTATATATGATATACATGTAACATACACAACACCCAGTGTCAGATAAGGTGAGAACCTGCAAAAGTTTTGGTAGACTTTGAGGTGGTCATAAATTATTTTGCTGAAAAGGAAAAGGACTGACAGGATCCTATAAATCCAATCCTAAACCAACCCGTCAGATTGGGATTTTTAATCAGTTTTCATTGTTTCTTAATGATACACCCAGGAGGGAGGGGTTAAGACAGGGAGAAGTGTGTAGGAGAAGAAAATGGATAGGAAAATGTGAATGAGAAACGGAATAGTGGGATGGTCACAGAAGGAGTCAGTGGGAAGGGTGAGGAATTAGAGGAAGGATCTGAAGGGCTGCTGGGAAAGAAACACCAGCAGGACACCCAGAAAAGGGACAAAAGACCCCAAAGCAAAGGATGGGGGCAGAGCCAGGAGGCACCAACAGAACAGGGAAAAGCAAGAAAACTACAAGTCAATAAGGTCTAGGGTTGAAAGGATGGGAATGAGAGGAAATTGTGGGATAGCTGCCATGGAAGAGACAGAAACAGTCTGCACCGGCGAGCCCAGACCTCCTGCAGACAAAGGAGAGGCAAGACCTGCCCGGAGTGTTGAGGAACACCTCCAGCAGCTGGATCTCACTGCCAGGCTGGCTGGAGCAGAGCCAGAGGGATTTCTTTGCTCTTGCACACAGGTTTGGGGAGTGCAAACCCAGCTCTCCTCCTGCCCGGGGCCTCACTCCCTTGCTGTGCCAAGAAGTGTCTCTGTTGAGGCAGGAGGCAGCCGTGGCTGGGCTGCTCCTCCTCCCTGCTTGGCCCCCATGGGAGCTGCTCCGCTCCCATATAGCTGCTGGGAAACAGCCTGTTCCTCCTGCCTGTCCTCACTTGCTGCTTTTAGTGCTGCCTTTCTGCCTCTTCAGGCAGCAGGGACCAGGTTCTGCTCCAACATCAGCATGGACCTGCCCAAGTCCCCTTCTCACCAGCCTTTCTGCTGCTCCACTGACATTTTCTGGTCCTTTGTCAGAAAGTTCTTTAATAAAATGAAAGGCTCTGCTATGAATTCTTATTAACAGCTCACAGGTTAATCATAGAATCATTTAGGTTGGAAAAGACCTCTAGGGTCATCAAGTCCCTAGACCATGTCCCAAAGCACCACATCTACTCGTTTGTTGAAGCCCTCCAGGGATGGTGACTCCAGCACCACCTCCCTGGGCAGCCTGGGCCAGTCCCTGACCACTCTGTCAGCAAAGAACTTCTTCCTAATGTCCAACCTAAACCTTCCCTGGTGCAACTCGAGGCCACCACCTCTTGTGGACACAGAGTTTTTTTTATATGTGCCATACTTGGATCATTTTCTATGCAGAAGAGGGAAAGGTAGGGATGAAATGATGAAGAGCTTTGGAGGCCAATGGAAGAAAAGTGTCAGTGGAACCTCAGGAGGTCCATGGCTTCTTTGCCATACAACTCTACAGTGACATCTATGTATCTCATACATATACATCCATCTATATATCACGTGTATCTCTATACACACCCCTGTATATCCATCCTATTTAGATCAAGAATTAATTCCTAAAACCTCAAGAAATATTTGGCACCCAAGTCTCAGGAATTTTGAGGACATCTACACACCTATAATTCATTCTATAAACTAATAAAGACAGAGTTCTTCAAAAGTTTTCCTCCTGACACTTCTTGTAGTGCTGAGAAACTCAAATTCCAGCAGTCCCCTTGTGCTCGATGTGATAGAAACCAAAATCATAGCAGCAGTAACTAACAAAATCCAAATGTGTTTAGAGAAAATCAAGGAGAAGAGAACTTAAATTGGTGGTTCTTGGTCATCTATAGGAGCTGCTCAAGCTGCAGCTCTTAGAGGAGTAATTAATATTACAGAGAGTGTTTCACTCCGTAAGTATCTCACAAAAATCTCTTTGCAAGCCCTTTCACACAGAGTTTTGCACAACATGTCTCAGGCAGAGGCAACGTTGACACTGGGACAGACTCGAGCTTCAAGCCAACTGGAAGACAGTTGAGATGTCAGCTGGTGCCTCAAGCCAAACTGCCCCATCTCCTCCCAGCTCCAAGAGGGCACTGCACTAACTGTGGCCAGATGATGCTTGGTCAGCTCAAAATGCAGCCAAGGTGACCTCATCTCTGCTGGGAGGAAACTCAGGCAAAGGGTTTTGCTGCAGGAGCAACACGGCCGCAGAAGATGCTGCTCCACTCATGCCTCAGCTACCCCAAGTTAAGGTAGCAAATAGATCTCCAGGTGGTAATTAATTAAAAAATGTTAAATATTTTACCTGTAGCAAGTGAAGTTGAAGGTCAGTTTGTCTATGTAGAACTCATTTGATCTTGTTATAGCAGAATTCCTCTGGTGCCATCCTCGTGGAGCAACCTCAAAGGTGAGTTGGGCTTGGTAGATGTTAATCCTCACACTATGATGGTGTCTGCTCTCATTTTCTCTGTACAAGGCTCCAACTGGTGCAAGCAGTGTCCAGATGCTTCTCTGACATTCCTGAGAACCACAGAATTCACAGATTAATTATTTTGTGTAGGTGAGGACGAGGCTTTATCTCACTTCCACCATGATGGAGACCTTTTATTCTTCACAATCATACATAACTCACTGAGCTCTTCCATCTCTCACCAGACATTCTTTCCACCCAACAATGCAGCTGGGCCAAATAGGGCAAAAAAAGCAGGGGCTGGAACAATTATCTGTCAGGAAATAGAATTTCCTCTTCCCCACCTCATGCATTCCAGCAAATTCCACTTCACAAAGCACATGGTGAGCCTGGCAAGAGCCTGAGGACGCCAAATGTCCATGATCAGCAGCATTAACAGTTGTTATTGTTCTTAGATTAACAGTTAAAACTTGTCCTTAGTAAAAAATGGCTCATTTTTCCCCCCCAACTAGAAATTTCTTTGGCACAATGATCTTGTTTACACAGCATCGTGAGATTTCCAGATTTATTAATATATATAATAATATATATATATAAAATAACATATAGATAGATATATTTCATACATTTAACACATTTAATATACATTCTAATATCATTCCTAAATGGATTTAGGACAGTGACCATTTGTTGTTACTTTCCCCAGTTGTGTTGCTGCCTTCTGAGTTCCTTGCTTGTTTTCCACCCATATTTCAGGACTATTTACACCATGACTTGCATTATCAGATTGTTTCTGCTCATCCTTGTTAAACTGCAGCCATCTAACTATATTTATTTTTTTTTTTTTGGTGGTGATGTAGGAATGGAGAAGCCCTATTTGAGCATCTTCAAAAGACAATCTCTTTACTACTAACCCTAAAAAGCCTGAGAGCCAATGGATGGATTCAAATCATGCTTTGTATTTGATTAAAACCAAGATCTCCCTCTGCTCCAAATTCCCCAAATGCTGCTTTAAGAGGACTTTTTCTGAGCACAGATTGAACACACCCCTCCAAGACATTTCTTTGCCTTCAAGGTATCCTCTTCTGAGGAGTATGATGCCCAGTCTCTTAATTCTCACCCAAACAGCCTGAGGACCAACTCAAATATCAGCTTGTGGCTTTGATAAGGGGACACATTAAACAAACCCTGATGCCTTTATCATATAAAAGCTGGGTCTCAGGTAAGTGGAGCTCTGCCTACAAGTTAGGCCTGGCTATATTCAGAATTTCCTGGGATTTTCTCCTCCAGCCTGTGTTTTTCTCAGCAGTGCAGAAGCATCTCTGATAGGGGAGATTTCCATCACCCCCCAGAGAAAATGAGACATGGCTGGTGCCAACCCAGCTTCATTTAGAGCTCATCTCCCTCCCCACAACTTGGGGTCTGAGACAGCATTTTGTTCCTCCATCATCATGTGGTGATGGAAAGAAACAAGGCTCTAATTGTTTTCTCCCCGCCAGATAATGAATTACTCCCCACCAGCCAAAGGAGGGACACGAAGACTCATTTCCCCTCTCCAGCCCACAATTAAAATGCTTGTCAAAGAAACTGCAGCAATCTGGAAAAATCAATGTAAAATTTGGTAATAACTTGAGACTTTCAGTGTCTTCACCTCGTATTCTGGGCTAATCAGCTTTACTGGAGCTGAAGGGTTCCTTGAAATTAATGATGCTTCCTGCAGACCACGAAGCTTCTCAGCAGGAATTAGACAAGCAAAAAATCCCAGGGCTCAACAAAGACATTTTGAAGTAGATCTACAGGAGCTCCCAAGGAGCTTCTCCCGATTTAAAAGCCCCCTGACAAAATAAAGTAGGAAAAAAAGAGTTAAGAAAGGTCTCACTTAGCAGAAGACAATGAGTTTCCACAGGTATTCACCAGCTTCCTTACCCATGGAAATGTTTAAACACCTCTTACTGGATCCTCCAGCAGCCAAGCAATAATTCTCCCCTTGGAGATGAATTCTCCACCTTCTCAAATCTGTGTTTTACCCCAATATTTTCTAAACCACGGGGTAAAACTGCCAGGATTTGGCACTGAGATGTGCAGCCTGGATGCTCCCAGGGCTCACAAGCTCCTCTTCCCAAGGCTCAGCCTCTGCTGCTCACACCCTGGAGCAAAACCCTGTTATATTGCTCAGGTTGGCCCTAAACACCAACACCTCTGCCCCTATTCACAAACTCAAGTATTATTCCCTAAAAAGCTATTTCCAAAGGTTTAGGATAGACTGTGACACCTGCCAGCTGAAATAAACCCCTAAATATCCTCAGCAATGTTCCACAAGCAGCATGACCCCCAACTTTTGGTTCCCATCTAGTAGGATCACCTAGGAACAAGATTTTTTTTTTTTTGCTTAAGGGTACAAAAGGGGTTTTTTCCCCACAGGAGGGTTTTGCTTCCTACTTTAGGGCAGCCAAGCTCAGCCCTCACCATACAGACATAAATACCAATCATGGGCAGGTGGAGTAAAACGAGCTCATTACAAATCTTCAGGAACAACACAGCTCTGAATTTTCCCCCAAGAACTCCTACAGCTCCTCTGACACCAACAGGGACACATCAGCTCATGCCCACTGAAAATCAGAAATAAAATCAATAAGCAGCATTCAATAACTTGGTGCTTATAAGAATTTTTTTAAGGCAGTTTTGCCACATATGGTGAGTTTATAGAATCAGGGAGTTGTCAGGGTTGGAAGGCACCTTAAAGGTCATCTAGTTGGCAAGGAACACAGAGTTCTGCAAGGGCAGGAGCATCATCACCTGGGTTCTCTGGGCTCTCCTCTCATGTCAAGCAGACCCCAACCAGCAGGTAAGAAATGCCCCCAAAATCCAAGCACAGATTGGAGGGGCAGCGACAGCAGCTGAGAGAACCACCCACCACAGCTGCCAGAGATGAGGGCAGCTGGGAAAAGCCAAGGGCAGCCTCAAACTTGACATTCAACCTATTATATAAATAAATTGGGTATTATGAGGCTGTGCAAACATGCCATGGACTCGGTGACATCACTTGTGGCTAGTTCATTGTGTAGAGAGACCCCAAAAAGGTCATGAGATCATTAATTTCCCCACCTTGGGCAGCCCTTGCCCTTGGTGAGCACCTGTAGGGGCAGGATCTCCATTGGATGAAGTATTTATGGGAATTCTGTGGGATTCAGGCAACAAAACCACTCCATCCATGGGAGACCTAAAGCCAATGATCTGCTCTCTGGGGTGCTAAGCAAGCAGTACCAGCTAGGGGGATAATTCCCTTTAATAAAGCTGATTTCTGTTTGGGAGGGAGGAAAATCAGCTTAGTAGGGACCAGGTTTAATTTTCCTGAATTTCCAAGCAGTGTTCAATTGGGATCCCTCTCAATTTGATCCATGCAGGGGTTTATCACATCTACAACAGTGAGAGCATCACCTGGCACTCAATGTCCTGCAACACTAATATTGAAGAAGCTCCTGACATAACACTCATGGAGGTTTCTCAGCTGCTTCCCCAGAGCCTGGATGGTTTATCTCAGCTTTGTCCTAGAGAACCCTGAATACATGGCAGAGATTAGACCAGGAATTTTCTGATTTTAGTGTCAAAATGGGTATGTAAATAAAAAAACCCCTTAAAGACCATCTTCCTCACCTTGGATCTATAACAACCCTGCTGAAATCCACCATTTACACAACACATCTTCCTCCTTGCTATAACAACAGCAGCTCAAAAGTGAAAATATGGACACAAATATATCAAAACAGGAGGGAAATCTGAGTAAACACAATATACGTGTCATTTTATATATTTATATATTTGTCCTTCCCTGCAGGAGAGGGGAGGTCCATAGTGCTCCTTCCAGCACAGCTCCTTGTTGTGTGCCTTGAAAAGCTGCTTTTTCAAGGGCTGTATTTCCCCCCCTCTCATTTCAAGCCAAATAAAACTAAATAAAAATAAAATTGCCAAGTGTAACAACCCCCCTTGTGGCAGCTTCAAACCCCCACCCCTCAAGACACATTTCTGCTGCAGTGATGGAACGGCCACGACAACCATCCAGGGTGTCATTAAGTGCCCCTAGAAAATCTTGCAGCACTTAAAGCATCCAGTTATTTTTACCTGGGGCTCTGGTGATTAACAAGCTGGGACTGTCAGATCCATCCCTAGATCCTCCCAGAGCAGGGGGACGGGTCCTCAGCACCACTTACTGGAGCAATACACAAGTAAGAATTATTATTATTATTATTATTATTATTATTATTATTATTATTATTATTGCTGGCTCCACTCTTGCACTTCAATCAGCTGGAAGTCTGCACAGAGGTGAGTCAGGAGATAAAACCACCAGCATCAGCTGATGTGGTACCTTGGGAGATGGAGCTGCTGGAAACCAACCCTCTTTGGAGCAGGTGCTCTGCCTCCCCCTCCCCTCCCCATGGAAGGGCTGCAGGGTCATGAATATCCATTAAGATAAGAATATGGTGCAAAATGCTTCCCCATGGATGGGCTGGACACCTGCACAGTGGCTGCTTCAGGAAAAAGCCTGAATTTGGGAACTACCTTCCAGGGGAAAACATTTCACCAGATGGGAACGTTATTGATGGGAGATGCTTCCCCAACATCTGTGGGATGAAATCCTACAGTAGAGAAAATCCTATTACAGCACTAGAGTTATGCCACGCTTTTAATTATTAGTCACACTATTTTTTATTATTTTTTCCCTTCCCCAGCCTGCACTTTCCTGTCATCCACGCAAGAGCCACTGGACTATTCTGGTCTTGCACAGAGCAAGGTGGCAGCCAGCAGATAAGCAGTGGTGGGGGCTGGAATTTGTCCCCGGGCTGTGATTCACCACTCATCTATGTGGGACCCAAGGACGGACTCAAGTTCACCCTCGGGGTGGGTTTTTTTCCTGCTTCTAGGTGGGGTTCAGCTCACAGGATTTCCCCTTCCTCTGCCGTCATGGATCTTCAAGGCCACTTACCCGAGAGGGACCAGGGGGTGGAAATGCTCTGAGGAGACCCAGACTTCACCCCAGGCAGGGGCAGGTCGGTGCTAAGCCCTCAGGACAGGGATTTTTTGGGACCTCCAGGATTTAGTGCATCACAGAATGGTAGGGGGTGGATCACGGAGCCCAACCTCCCTCTAGAGCAGTTTGTGTAAAGGCAACACTCCCTTTCCTGCTTAAAATCACACCATGGCCAGAACATGGAACTTTTCTAAGAAGAACATCAAGTCCTGGTGGAACCATCTTGCAGGCAGGGCAGGGAAACCCCATCCTGAGCCCCAGGAGCTCCCTCCTCACCCAGCTTTGGGATGCCCAGCACTGCAGCATCTCCTCCTCCTCCTCCGGGGAGGATGTTCTGGTTCTCCTCCTCTCCTCCACATCCCTCCAGGCTGTGGCATCAACACCATCCATGGTGGACAAGCCACAGAGTTTGGGAAAGGCAACAAAAAGGGCTAAAACCGAGCAGTGCCCTGGCAGAGGTTCTCCAGCAGCTTCCCACCCGTGTCCCCCTCATTAAAGCTCCTTTAATTCAGCCCTGCTGAGCCAGGGTGTTTGCTGGCCAGGTTTCAAGCCCTGGCTGAAAGCAATGAAAAGAGCTGAGGAAGTTCCCAAGGTCCCAGACCTCGTTTGGCAGGTCAGGGTTGGCAGGGGCCGGCGGGAGCGTGTCCCGTCAGCACGTTCACACCATGGGCTCATCTAAAGGAAGCCTGGTCAGGATGTGGTAGGAGGTTACCACGAGAAATGGACTCATCCACATGCTGGTTAACAGGAGAACGTGTCCTTCTATCTCAGCAGTGGCCATCCAAAGCCTGGAGGACTTGGGGGAGATGGGGAAACTCCCTTGTGTCCATTCCTTCCACCTTGGCTTGTCCATCAAGTCCGTCCCTGGCTTAATGGAATCCCAGAATAGGATAGGATAGGAATCAGATAGCAGGAGAAAACTTGTGTGACCATCCATGGCCACCTTGTGCTCCCCTTCTCATTAGCTGCATGTTTTGCCCTCAGCAAGGCTTTCCTTGCAGATATAATCATAAAAAGAAGGAAACATGACCTAGAGTGCAGAAGATGCTCTGTCCTCAGAGGGGTTGGCTGTCAAACTGAAAGGTTATTTTCCATGATGATCTGTCTTGGGTGACTCCAACACCTTCATAAATAATTTGGGTGATGGAAAAGAACATGCTCACTAATTCTGCAGGTGACAAAAGCTCTCAGGAAGCTTGCAGACAAGAGCTTGAACAAACATGATCTTGACCAACCGGAAGAACAAACAGCCTTAAAAATAAAAGTCTTAAAATCTAGTGAAGAAAATGCAGTGGCCTACACTTAGTCATGATGCATTTGTCATCATTCCTCCAACCCTCCTGCACAAGGAGGTGGAGATTGAAGGAGAACATAACTAGTTGTCAGGTACAAGGAGGACTGTCCATAACTAAGAAGGAATCATTTAAGTATCTTCCTAAAGGAAGGGAGGGAATTAATGGCCTAAGATGTCAGCAAAGAGGGTTGGAGTGACCATCAGAAGGGTGAGGGGATGCTTTTAATGCCACGAAGCACTAGTGAGGCATCTACTCAGCTTTTTGGTGCCCTCAGCCTGCAGGAGCAGAGACACCAAGGGAGCTTCTAGAGGTTGACCAGTCCTCAGAACAACACTGCTTAAAATAGGACTTAAAAGTCCTCCCAGGGCTTTGAACAACCTCTGCATGGGGAATGAAAAATCTGAGTAAGTCTCTGACTGGCCACAGCCAGAAATAGGAAATTATATCCTCTAAATCCTCATTTTCAAACACCCCCTGAGCCCTCAGCAGCTCCTGGAGAGCCCCAGAGGAGCTGGGGGTTGCTTGTCACACTCCTGCCCCTTTGTGGGACCTGAGAGCAATTTTTCACAGCCCTAACCCTGATGTTCTGGGAGCACTTCCCCCAGTTTTGTGTTTTCCCAAGGCCATTATTTTCTCTGTAATTTAAGAATAAATATTTCACATTAAAGCTGCTCCAGTGCAGCAGCAAACTGGTTCTTCACCACCTGAAGGCACCAGTTACTGCACCTGGACTTTTGGCTGCCCAAGCCCTGTGGTGCAGAACCCTCAGCACCCTCTTTATTAAAGAGATATAAAAAAGGAATGTGGTTCTAGCATTAAATAAAGACATTTTGCCTCTGTCCCTCTCCAAGAAGTTCTAATGCTGGGGTTTTTTGGGGCTTAGCAATAGGAACGAGTTTGTTGGATCTGTAAGAGGGACAAGAACTACTACAGTTGTAGGTAGAATAGTAAAAAAAAAATAAAATTACACCCAAACTCTGAGTATTTTACGCAGAAACACAATTTTGGGTAAGCTTTGGACAGAAATTGCCAATTTTTCCCAGCTCTCCTCCCCAGCAAGCTGCAAGAACAAGCTCCAGGAGCTCTGCCAGGAGGGTGCACAGCCAAGAGCAGATGCTTGGAGAAAAGGATCCCCTCAAAACCTTGTGCCTTGTATTTATTTTGGTGTGGCAATTCATACATCCCAAAGTTTGCTCTCCTTTACCCCTCTTCTTCCTCTTCATGAACTTTACAAGCAGCTAAGAGATTTTTAGGGAGCCACACACGTCCCAGAGAATAAACCCCAAGCTGCTCAGATTTCAGCCACCTTAAATCAAGCACCAGTTAGTTACTGATCCATTTACAGCCTTTTAAAGGCATATTTCTTAAAATTCTTTCTATTTGATGTGTGTTCATGATGCCCCTTCATTCCCCCACCTAGAAATCAGAGTATTCCAAGGATATCCTTGAAACTGGTGAGCCCACCATAGAGTCCTCCTCTGATGGCAGCCATAAAAAAGGGCTTGACCCCTGTGAGCTCTCAGCTTTATACTGAGCATATATGGAAAAAATTGAGATTTGGCTCTGCCCTAACTCAAACCAGGACAAGCTCTTCCCAAGGAAGTTTCTGTTGTGGATTCTTTTGTCTGCAGTTGTAATTATTTGGGTTGAGAGGCAGAAGAACTGGCAGTGAGTTTCTCCTCAGAGGGATTTGGGTCTATTTCAAGGTGGGTTAATAAATCCTAAACAAGTTATATCTATTAACTACTCCAGTTAGAGATATTCCGAGCAATATAGGCAGCAATAAACATAAGTTTACAACTCCTAGTTAATTTGTAAGACAATATATTAGTGTCTACCCTTAAAAGCAAGCACTAAATAGTGAGCACAACCATCAAGGAGCTTTTTCTAGTAGAAGATTTGAGCTTGGGAGCAGCTCCAGCCCTGGAGGACACTGATGCCAGGGATCAATCTCTCTGTGGCAGCCACTGCACAGACCTCCTGAACATCCTCCGTCAGCCACAGGAGGGCAAAGCGAGCCCGGCCAAAGTGAGGAGACCACGGCAAAGAGCAGGATGATGTGAGAAAGGGGGAGAAGGGGTCAGGAGCAACCTAAAAGATAGAGAGAATATTTCTACACATCCTCCCGAACGAAGGTTTTCCCCTCTATTCATGAGGAGCTCAGGAAGGAGGGATGGGGATGCCCAGGAAGGAGGGATGGGGATGCCCAGGAAGGAGGGTGCAGGGGATGCCCAGGAAGGAGGGTGCAGGGGATGCCCACCACCCACAAAGGGTCTCCTGGGGACCAGACCCCCTTGCACAAGCCAAATACCAACCAGCAAGCACCAAAAAATCAGCCCCCAAAACCTCTGGAGAGGCAGAGTGGTTTGCCAAGCACTAAACTTCCTTGGCCGCAGCAGATTTTGCAGCTATTCATAATTCCCCCCCTGATGACACCAATTTAGTGATTTAAAAGAGTTTTGAGTATCAGAGTGAAGGGTCGAGGAGGTGACTCTGGAGTTCTCCAGGTTTTCCAGATCCCACACCCATTGCCAAGCTCTCCTTAACCAGAAGACAAATGTAACCTGGATCTCACTGCTTTTGGAACTCAGTTCAAAAGTTTTCTAACTTAAACACTCAATAATATATTTTTTTTAAGTAAATATTGGGTTTTTCCTTAGAAAGATGAGGCAGATCTTCCCCAGCTTCGCTGCAGGACCTGGGGGAAATAAAGGGTGCTTATTTTATGCATTTTTCATCCTTGCTTGGAGCTGCTATATTCAGGTTTTTCTCCCCACTTAGACACATTTTTTTCTCACTGTGAAAAAATCAAGCTGGGGGGGGAAAGGACCCAACAGAGCATGAAGGATGCTCAAGATTTTAATTTGTTCATTGTGTGTTCACATCATCCAAAATAAAAATTACTTCAGCACCAGAAAAAAAACCAAAAAGTTGCTTCTACCTTCACTGGTCCTGAAGGATTATTAACCAAGGTGTGATGGGAGGGGGGTCAGAACTAGATGATCTTTGAGGTCCCTTCCAACCCAACCCATTCTATGATTCTTCTCCAAGTGCACACATCAAAACAGCTCAGCTAAAAATGAAATGAATAAGAATGAATGAAATGAAATGGAAGATGGGGATCTTCCAGCCTCAGAAAAAACCCAACATTTCAAATGTAAAAAGTCAGAGAAAACAAAAATACTTCTTGAAATTGTCCTTTCCAAGTGAGATACATCCCAGGAGGAAACTTTTTTTTCAGGTGCCACCTTGAAAATAAAAGCCAGCTCCCAAAAACACACCAAAATTCTCCCCGTTTTCCTCCAAAGCCCAAAACCTTTAAAAAAGGGGCTCACATCTCTTTGCCTCGTGGTTTCCAAGCATCCCCATTGAGCATCCTCGTGCTTTCAACCCAATTTTCTCATCACAAGGCTGGAAGCTGAAGCCCTAAGGGGAATACTGAGATTCCCTGAGTTTGCAGCCTCCAGGTGTGTTTCAAAGGGGATGGGGAAGATGCTCTGCTTGTCTGCAGGTCTTTGAACCCCATCACTCGGGCAGGAGCTGCTGCTTTAAAGGGAAAAACCCCCTCGTCAGGAGCAGGAGGTGTCAGGAGCAGCTGATGATTAAGTCATGAGGCTGTAATTGGGGCTGTGAGAGCCCTGGGACACCCTGGCAGAGACTTCTGCTGAGGTTTCCACCTCAGCAAGGCAGGAGGGCTCTGCTGTCAAGGTGTGTAGGATCCGTGTCAGCTCTTCTTCATCATCACAGACCCTCCAGGGCTCCTACAAGAGACAGGCTCAGGTAGGACCTCGTCAAGGAAATTGGTGCTGCCGTGCTCGTGTCAAATTAAACCTGAGGAACAGTTAAGGAACAGGGAGGAGTGACTTTTACAGTGGGGTTTGAGCCTGTTCTGATGCCTTCAGCTCTGCCCCAGCTGCACCTCCCCAGGTGAGGAGTCAAGGAGGAGAAACGAGATGCCCCAGGATGGAATCAAGGGGTGAGGCAGCAACTGGGGAGCCAGGGAGGTGCTCCTGGAGCGTGGGATGCAAGAAGGTGCATGTGGGATGAATAAAAAAAGAGCATTTTTCCTAAAAGAAGGGAGGAGTGGGAGCAGCAGAGCCAGGATTTGGCAGGGGAAGGAGCTCTGAGCAGGGGACACTGAAAAGTCCATGTGAGAAAGGGGTTCACAAATAGAGGAAAAGAGGCTGTTCTGAGGAAGGTCAAGGTTTGTTTCTTGCCTCTTGCAGGGGCAAAGGGGCACAAGAAACATTTTAAATCCTCAAAGTCTTTTGAATTAACTCTGCTTGAGTTAATTCACTGTTTGCCTATAATGAGTTTTTGCTGCTGGGCAGTTGTATTTGACATTTTTTTAGTCTAATTAATCATTAAGGCACCTGGAGTCTTTGAGAAATCCCACCTAGAAGGGATATAAAGTGTGTAAAGGAAGGAGTAAAAGTGCTTTAACCAGGGAGTCTGTCAGGTGCCTTCTTGGCCAGTGAGATGGTCCTTTCCAGAGGAGGATCCAGCATCATCAGGGTCATCAACCTGAAGTTTAGGACAGGCAAAATTCCCTGTGAAGGAAACTGATGGTAGGGTAGGAAGATCTGGGGCTGGGATCACTTCTGCCCATTTTTATGGGGAGAAAAATTAGTATCTGCTAAAAGCGGGTGTTGCAAAGAGGATGGGATGCAAGGTGGAGGAGGAGGTGTCTCAAACCCATGGAGAGAACTCCCAATGACCTTCTCACACTTTGAGCAAGGAATAAAGTATTTTGGATAAAGTCGCAGTGGTCGCCAGCAGAAAGGAAAAGGGTAAAATTACTAAGAGAAAGGCTTGTGAGCATCAAAATTCACAGTCAAAACCTCAATTCTGAGGAAACAAGGGAACACTGAGTTACTAGAGCTGCACTTTGCATTTTTGCCATCACCATTAAAGGAACAGCTTTGATTGACAGGAGCTCATTTTTAATTAGCCAGAGCAACCAAGGCCAAACATCAGCATTTCTGAAAGGGTCTCAGCAAGCAAGGAAAGCTTCTTGGCTTTTGAAGATGGAAGCTCCACAATATGTTTCTAGCTGCCTTTTCAAAAAGGGGGACTTGGACACATCGGGCTGGACCACAGCAGAGATTAGAAGATATGGGGAGATAACTCACAACCCATCCTGCTTCTCATGGCTCCTTCTTCCTTCATCCTCTCCAGCAACCACAGGATAGAATCAGAGATGGTTTGGGGTGGAAGGGACCTCCAAAGGTCTAGTCCAACCCCTACAACAAGCAGGGACATCTCTACCTAGGGCAGGTTGCTCAGAGCCCCATCAAGCCTGACCTTGAACGTCTCCAGGGATGGGGCCTTCACCACTTCTCGTGATCCACCACCCTCCTGCCCAGCCTATTGGGAGGGGTTATATTTAATATTCAGCTTTTTTTGGCACAGTGTTCAGCTTTTTCCCTTTTCTGGTGCTTGGAAAAACTGCTCCAGCTTTCCAGGATCCGCAGCAAACTTGCACCACCTACTGACATGCAGAGATTTAGGGCCGGAAAGCTGACCCAGATCCTTCATCCAGAAACTCATCCTCCTGGCATCCTATATTATATTTTTTATATATATATTTTAATGTGCCTCAGGGAAGCAGCACCTGCTCTGTGCTTTGCAGAGGAGCTCCTCTGCCTCCTCACCCCTGCCTCAGGCATTTCGGAGAATCATCAGGGTTGGAAGGGACCTTAAAGATCATCCAGTTCCAACCCCCCTGCCATGGCAGGGACACCTCCCACTACATCAGTTGCTCCTCATCCAGCCTGGCCTTCAAAATGTCCAGGGATGGGGCTTCCAGCACCTCTCTGGGCAACCTGTTCCAGTGTCTCCCCACCCTCCTGGGGAAGAACTTCTTCCTAATATCTCATCTGAATCTCCCCACCTCTAGTTTTGACCCATTCCCCCCAGTCCTACCACTGCCCGACATCCTAAAAGGTCCCTCCCCAGCTTTCTTGTAGCCCCCTTCAGATCCTGGAAAGCCACCAGAAGGTCCCCTGGGCGCCTTCTCTTCTCCAAACTGAACAACCCCACCTCTCTCAGTCTGTCCTCATAGCTCCGGCCTCTGACCATCCTCATGGCCCTTCTCTGGGCACCTTCCAGCACGTTTCTGAGCCCTGACCACAGAGATCTTCCTCTGCTTGGAATGACCTTTCTCCTTCCCATGTATTGAACTCAAAGACAATATTTTCTCCAATTTTATCTATTTTCACCACATAGGAAACACTCATTTCCACTGCAGTGGAAGGATGCTCAGCCCTTGTGACGGTTCCAGGCACCCCTGGCACCTCCGAACCTTCTCCGCACCTTCTCTGCAGCCACTCAACCATTGGCATCATCAAAAATACTACATTATATCAGACTTCCAGAAATATTACATTATACAAAACTTCCAGAAATACCACACTATATAAAACCTTCCCCCAGCATCCCCTGTCCTCCAGAGAGCTGCTTGGGGAGGCTGCCCCAGGTGGTACCATCAGTGGTGACCTCTCTGGTTGCACACGATGGGGACTCAGCTCCACACCTGCCAACACCATAAGGGTTCTAGGAGCCTTTTAATTCCATTTTTTTTTCATAAAATAGACCCATGGAAAGTGCTCCTGGGTGAACACCCAGGATTTGCACAGCACCTCCCAATTCCTCACCCTGGATCCTCATCCCTCATGGGTCTGCCTTGATCTCCTCTGCCTCCCAAGTCTCTCCTGACCAGAATTCCTCCCCTAATTCAAATAACACAAAACTTTCCAGCTGGGAAAAAAAAAAACCAACCAAAAAACCACTGATTTGGGATAATCTGGGAGCTTGGCATTGCAGAGTTTAGCTTTAAATCTATTAAGGTGTAAAACTGCTTCAAATCTGTGTTAATTAGGAAGCAGTTTGCTGGAGACAGCCAAAGTACAAGCTCAGTTCTACTCAGTGCAATGTCCTTTAATTATTTTTTTTTTAATTTTTTTTTAATTTTATATTTATTTTAATTTTATTTACTTTCTATTTTTTAAATTTTTTTTATTTTATATTTATTTTAACTTTATTTACTTTCTATTTTTTAAATTTTTTTTAATTTTATATTTATTTTAACTTTATTTACTTTCTATTTTTTTATTTATTTTAATTTTATATTTATTTTATTTACTTTCTATTTTATTTCTTATTTTATATTTATTTTATTTACTTTCTATTTTATTTAATTTTTTAAATTTTTATTTAATTTACTTTCTATTTTATTTTATATTTATATTATAAACAGGGATTACTTCAGCATTTTTGTTGTTCTATCAACGCAGCACACCCAACTATGCTACAAGGGATTCCAGACTTGGAAACTACTTTTTCTGGCCATTTTCAAAGATAAAGGGAGAAGCATCTTCTCTATCCACTTCCACAATGGAGCTTGTTCAAATAAACGAATAAATAAAAAGCTATTTCCCCCTTGCTGCCCTGATCTGCTGTGATGGGAACCCACCAAACCTTTGCAGGGGCTCTACAACTTGAATTAAAATACCTGCAAACTGACAGACCTTTCATTTTCCTCTCTCTTTTTTTTGTATATATGGAAAAAAAAAAGTCAATACATATCTATGCAATATAAAGACATAATATATGTCTTTTTTCATATATTATACATCAGTTCATTGAAGAATAACCTATGGTAGCCTAGAAAACACTGTTATTATTGTTGATTATTTTAGCCTAGAAAATAGTATCATTATTATTGATTATTTTAGCCTAGGAAAAATTATTATTATTGATTATTTCTCGAATATTCCTTGACCAGGACACTCCCTTGACTGTGATGAATCAAGCACCAAAGAGCTGCAGTGGTCCAGAATGTGGTTGCCTCTCACATGAGCAATTATAATATTTTATATTATACTATTCTATACTTTATATTATACTATTTTATACTTTATATTATATTATTCTATATTATTTCATGCTTTATATTATATTATTTATATTATTTTATATATTATATAATATATTATATGTCATATTATACTATTTTATATTAAATATCATATTGTTCTATATTATATGAAAATTGATTATTATCAGTTAATGATATTATTAGATATATTATTAAATGTTATAATAAATATTGTAATGTATTATTATTCCTAGCTTTTGGAGCTGCTGGTCACACACTTTTCCTGGGAATTTCAGGGGGGAAAGGGGTGAAAAAAGAATATTCCCTGCACTACTGAGCATGTACATATCCAAATTAAAAGTGAAACTACATCCCTGTAATCAGGATTTATCACTTAAAGCAGTGTCGTGCACGCCAGTCAAATTCCAAACCCGATCATCACATTCTTCTGACATAAATTCGTGGCTTTAAATAGTCAATATTCTCTATTTTCTGTGGTTTTAAAGATTTGCTGCCTGCTAACCCAGAGAGAGACGTGCAGATGATTTTCCAGGGGCCCTGTGCTCCTAAGGGGAAATAAACTCCCAATAAACTGCAGAATCTTCCCAGCATCAACAATAATAATAAATAAAATAATAACAACAATAAATAAACTCCACTTCAGACTCTTCCTACCATTAATAAAGTCACACAGGAAATAAATAAATACAACAACAACTATTATTATTATTATTACTATTATTATTATTACCCTCCACTTCAGAATCTTCCTACCATTAATAAAGTCACACGGGAAATAAATAAATAAAAATTAATAATAAAAATAAACTCCACTTCAGAATCTTCCCATCATCAATAATAATAAATAATGATAATAACAACAACAACTACTACGACTACTAAACTCCACTTCAGAATCTTCCCATCATCATCACCATTAATAATAACAACAACAATAACAACAATAAATAAACTTCACTTCAGAATCTTCCCATTATTAAAGAAATTCAAGTGGGAAATAAATAAATAATAAATAATAATAATAACATAAAAATAGACTTCACTTCAGAATCTCCCCATCATTAAGAAATTCACTCAGGAAATAAATAAGTAAATAAATAAATCATCATCATTATCTCCACTTCGGAATCTTCCCATCATCAATAATAATAATAACAACAACAACAACAACAACAACTAAACTCCACTTCAGAATCTTCCCAGCATTAATAAATTCATGCAGGAAATAAATAAAATTAATAATAAAAATTATT
>VYZX01023091.1:43714-67580 GCA_013401335.1 Brachypteracias leptosomus | reverse complement strand
CCCCATGATTTAACACCTTGTGGAAAGGACCTTCCCACCTTAACCCCCCCCACCGAGTCACACCACTTATTTTTTTGCCATCTAAACCCACGTGGTGGTGGCTCTCCATGGGTAACACTCAACTTTTTGAGTACAGCACCAAAGTTTAGCCTTCCAAAGACTTTCGCAGAGATTTCATAGTGAACTTGAAGCCCAGAATGGTTTGGGTCATCTTTTAACACTCGGTTGCTGCAGATAAATCAAAGTAAAATCAGTGTTTGCAGAAAGACTTCTTGAAATCCCATAAAAATTGGTTGTTTTGTCTCAAAATAATTATCTGCTCAACCCCTAACAAACGTGGTGCTGTGGAGCTACCCACAGGAACGCAACAAACACCCCCCAGGTCATCTGGAAATGAAAATCTGGAAATTATGCTACCAAAATTAGGGGGTTTCTTGGAGAAAGGCAGATGCCTGGAAGCAAATGCACCTTTATTTCCCCTTGTTGCACCTAATTTACCTTTATTTTACAACCTAAACATTATTTTTCCTGCTGAAGACACGGTTTTACTGCAGATCTGCCTGGCAGAGGACACACCTGCTGCTCATTCACTTCCCCCACTGCTGCCAGAGCCTCCCCAAACCCCTTCCTGAACTTCAGGCTCAGTTTTGGGGTGGTTTTGTGTGGGACCCTTGAGTGAGAAGCTCCATGAGGTGGGCTCCATGCCAGCAGGGCTTAGATGTTCCTCTCTAGCCCAAGGCTTCCAAACCACCCAACTTTTGGGAGGTTTGGAGCTATCCTGGAGTGGTTTTTGAGCTCTTTCTGAGCCTTCACCCACCTGCACCCCCCCAGGAGAGCCCAAGAAGGGCTCCCTGCTCTGCTTTTAATGAGTTTTTCCTCAACACTTCCTTCTGTCACTGCTGAGGAGGTTAAAAAAAGCAGCTCAGCCTGAGATTAATCAGAGTAATAATTAAAAGCTGACCTGCTGGCAGCTCTGCCAGACATCCCACCTTCAGAGAGCCTGTCCTGCAGGTCCAAGCTGCTCCAGTTCATCCCTCTGGGACACTCTTCACCCATCTACAGATGTGCCATTTGTCCTCTGTTATAAATCACTGCCTCAAAGGGAGACCAAAATAACCCAAACCACTCTCACCCTCCATCTGCAAGACCCACTGAGCAGAACCTTTATTTTGGGGGTAGAGGGAGAGAAAATTGTTTTCTCCACTTCTGACCACTCCTGTCCTTGCACACCAAGATATAAACCAAGAGATAAAGAGCAGAGACACTCCAGGTTTAATTATTTCATGGCACAGATGAGAAGAAGACCCCTTTAAAATACCACAAATCCAGGAAAAAAAGGGATTTTCCAGGCAAAAGAAGTCTCAACATCCCTTCTGCATTAGGCTACAGACTTTGCATGGGCAAGAGGAGTTGGAAGCCCTTGGAGAGGGCAGGGGCACAAAGAGCTGACCCACTGGAGCTGCTGGACAAGCCACAAGGCAAGGAAGGCAGTAAAAATATTGATGTGCTTGAAGATATGGGAGTGAGGAGAATCTGAAGGAAGACAGGAGGGTGTTGCCCTGGGGGAATGATGTAGGGGTAGACACACAGCTGCTTAATCACCCCTTTTATAGGATCAGGTGGTGGTCTTCAGGCAGCCTGAGCAGCAAATCCTGCCAAGGCCACGAAGCCAACCAGCAAACCCTTGTCCTCGGGAACTACCCATGAAAAGGGTGCTCCACAGTTCCCACTCCTATGCTCCATAGAGTCATTTAGGTTGGACCTCTAGGATCAAGTCCAACATCTCCCTGACCACTAGACCATGCCTGGAAGCACCACATCTACTCGTTTGTTGAACCCCTCCAGGGATGGTGACTCCAGCACCTCCCTGGGCAGCCTGGGCCAGTAAAGAACTTCCTAATATCCCATCTAAACCTCCCCTGGTGCAACTTGAGGCCATCCCCTCTTGTCCTGTCGTTAGTTACTTGGGAGAAGAGCCCAACACAGCCTCACCACCCCCTCCTTTAGGTAGAGAGCAATGAGATCTCATCTCAGCCTCCTCCTCTCCAGGCTGCACCATCCCCGTTCCCTCAGGATCTCCTCCTCTACCATGTTCTCCAGACCCTCCCCAGCTTTGTTGCCCTTCTCCAGCATCTCAATGTCCTCCTTTGTGGCTCAAACTGGACCCAGTGCTCAAGGTGCAGCCTCACCAGTGCAAGGCATTGAGTAGAACTCCAGTTCCACCCGGGGCCAACCCAGCAGATGTGGAGCTACCCTGACAAGTCAGTGGAGTATTTACAGAGCTGTTTGCTCAACGATACAAAGGGAATCATTTGCCATGTAATGGTGTGTTTGCATCCTGAATATCTGATTTTTCTGCTCAACAAATAACCCCCCACCAAATGAAATGTAGACAAGGCTTAAAGCATTTGAGGAGAAGCACTCAGCCAGAAAATTAAGGTCAACACAGACCAGATGGTGCCTCCTCAAAATGGGGCTTCAACGTTGATGCTTAGGGAAAATAAAGAATCCCTGAAAACCCCCCCGGCTGGTGGGTGACAGCCCTGCTTGAAATATTGGACCTCACACTCGGGGGATAATAAAGGAGCACTAAAAAATTACTCCCAAATGCTAAATCTAAATAAAATCCTCTCAATTTGTGCACAAGATTTTTTTTATATCAATAAAGGAGAGGCTCAATCACTCCTGTAACTGCTGTAAATATTGCAAGTGATTCTCCCCATTGCCAGAAATATGACCCAGGAGTCCCAGGTGAAAGCAGCAGTCAGGGGAAAAATAAAAAAGATCCTTTTCTTCTTTATCAAAGGCTGGATTTGAAGCACACGGGGAGATGTGAACAACTTGTTAGAGGGATGCATTAAATGGGATTCGAGCAGGAGGATCCCAGTCGTATCTAGCTGGGAAGGGCTCCAAATGACTCTGGTGATATAGAAATGAGAAGAATAATAAGAGATGGACCAGCCTGACACCCAAGTAATAATATTTTAGAAATCAGAGCCTCTAGGTTTACCTGAAACAGGAAAAAAAAACCCACCTCAAAGTCCACACAGCCTGGGCTGGGGTGGAACAAATATTTTGGAGGAGCAGGAGATACCTGCACTAGAAAAACCAGATTTCTGTCTCCTGCCTTCAGCCACCACACTGATGAAGCTGCCCAGAAAGGCTCCTGCAAATCCACTTTGCTGGAAAAAGAAGCTACAGGGAGTTTATTGCAGCAATTTCCCCGAGTTGATGTGTTCTTATTGACTTACTGATGGTTTGGGTCCTGCTTCCCCCAGAAATTACCTCTGATGCCTTGGACTACTGGGGAAAATAAGGTTGGCAGAAGGTTTAGCCTCCCTGTCCCCAGCAATGGGCCCTGCCAGCAGTAAAACACGACCAAAAATCAAACCAGATTGGGCATAAAAGGGAAAAAAAGCTTTCAAGAGTGGAGGTTTCTTGCTTGAAGGTCACCCCGGAGAGCTCTGCCAAGCCACAGCAGCTCACACATAGCAGTGAGCTCAAGTTCTCCTTCTCTCCCCTCCTGGGGCTTTTCAGAACTCAATTAGATGGTTTATTTCTCTTATTTGGAGGAGGTTGGGTTGGTTTTGTTGGTCCTATCACCCGGCCAAGCCCTGCATCAGGCTTCACCTCACTATTCCTACAAATAAAAGGAATCCTATTCATTTGCTCCTCCAGCACCTGGTGGTTAAAGCCATTTCTTGGCAACTGCTTCTCCTGGTATTTAAGGGTTTTTTTATATTCAGCTGGAGCCTGCCAGAGCTATGGGTGATCCTCCTCTGCCTCACTAATAACTTGATGACATGCAGGTGGGTTCCTCGTAATTAGAAACCCCATTTGCAAAGTTTGCATTAGGTGGCCTGGAAAACCAGAGCTCTCCACTCAAAGGTTAAATACAAGTAGGCTGTGAAAATATTGCAGAATTTAGAGGGTAAAAATAGTTTGGCTTTATTGGAGGCAGGCTGGAGAGGTGGATTTTTCCTGCCATCAGCCTCGTCTCTCCGAGTTGCACGCTCAAGTTGATTACAGACAATTAAATTGAGTATTAATCAACCCAGGGAGGAGAAAATGGCAAAAATTAAGGTAATGCATAAAGCATAGAAAAGAATAAATCATTGAATGATCTTCATGCTTGTCCCACATGAGAATGGACCCCCCCTTCCCTCCTTTAGGGGCTGCACTGCTGTGGGGTCTCCCCTCTGCAGACACCATCCCATGCAAAGCCTCGAGCTCTGAAAATACCTTTACAGCACAAGATTTCTCTTTTCTGAGCTAAATCCTGATGTTTCCTCCTTTCCCTAGGAAATGTGGCAATCCAGGCAGCCTTTATCAGCCAGGGGGGTGGGAGGGCACCTCCAATAACTGCATTGATTTCTTCCTGTGAAAAAAACCCCATCATTTAGAGCAATTAAAAAGCTCAATGAAGTCCTTAAGTGCTCCCCTTGGTCACTTCCAGACTTTTCTTCTAATCCCTTTGAGCTCCACCCTCTGTAGTTTAGTCAAGAGCTTGTTTAGGATTAATTTTTCCCCTCCCAATTCCAAGGTGCTGTGGATGTTTATGCAGACTATACAGGCACACAAATGTCCACCACAGAAGAAATTAAAGAAGCATCATCCTCCTAAAGAGCCCCAACAACTCCAAGTTCTCTGGGCTCGAGAATAAAGGAATTAGTAGCAGGATTAAGTCAGAAAGTGCAGCTCTGAATGAATTCCTGGCTGAAAACTCCAATCCCAGCTTTCCAGCACTTGCCCCCAGGTCAGGGCGTGTCCTCCAGTGGGAGCTCAAGGGCTCTTCTGTTGGTGGTGTCATTGAAGCCACCTCCCCACGAGTGGTCCCCCCTCCAGCCAGCTCTGATCCCCCTCATTATGCAGAGAGAACAAAAGCAGCCAGCAAAGAGGCTGTTAAATCAGAGAGCAGAGCCCCCCAACCATCTCCCCCCTCACCCAGCGTCACCAGCAGCAGCCGAAATGCCACCCAAGCCACTGGTGCTGGTGGAACCCCTCAGAGCATCTGGAGCTCCTGCTCTGGTAGGACCACAGACCCCTGGAAATGGCCAAGCAGAAGCCATGAAGGGGCTAAGAATAAATGGTGTGTCTGAAAGGGCAAATCTCCAGACATCTGAGAGAAGCAGGATGAACAACCTGCTGGCTGAGGACGCGGGGGCCATGGAGCAGCCCAGGAAACCTCCCCAGAAACACTCAAAATGCCTCTGCAAGTCCTACCAAAGCACTTGGGGATGCTGCTGCTGAAACCTGGAAAGGGGCCTTGATTTGAGGGTATGAACATGCATGGCAGGGGGTGACCACAGCACAGCCAGGCCAGTAGAAGACACAAGTATTGACGACTGTGAAAAAAATCAGGTCCTCATGGGATACAGGGACCTAAACACTCCCTGTGGCCAGAGATATGGGCTGACATCCCTGTGTCTGTGCAGACCATGGTGATGTAGATGCCTCCTACCACCTGGAGCAGCCTTGCCCAAGCAGCTCTAGCTGCAGATGCCCTCACGGCCACTTCTGAAGCTGAAAAGCAGCATTTTTGGGGCTGCCAGGAATGCAACCCCACCCCGTTTCAAGTCAAGTTGTGAAAGCAGATGATGGATCACACACCTTCACCTGGACTTTGTTCTTTGGGACAGGGTGTGATGGGACAGGGCTGCTTTCCACTTTGGGGATCAAGGGGAGCTCCACGCTGAGGATGGATGGACAGGACACATGGAGGAGCAGAAAGTTCTCTCCACCACGTCACTGCAGTGCTCACGAGGGTGGGCAAGATGAGAAGAGCTGTTGGGGGGTGAGAACTTGTGACTCAAGTGTATGGGGACTAGTCAGCACTGTGGAGCTTGTGTGTGGACACCTTAAAGTTGGGGTTTTTTCTCCTTTGGCAATCTAGAAACTGCCCTAAGTGCAGCCTCACCTTCTTGGAGAACACCTGTAGAGTCCCTCCTGCCCTGACCCCTGGGCACCTCTAACTGCTGGAGTGTCAGAGCAGTTCACAACTGCTTGTTTATGTAGGGAAATGTGTCTCTTGAGGTGGTATGATCCAAACACACGTACAGCAGGCTCCCAACAACTCACTATCTTGACACTGATACCTCTGAGGGCAACAACTTTGTCCTAGGTTCACTGGAAGAGCTTGAACAATGACTGGATTATATTTAAAGTCCATGCGACTTTTCAGGGCACAGATTTCCCCTGCAAAGAAGTAAAAATCCATTAATCAGCTGAAATTGTTTCAGGTAAGAAAGAGGGAGGCAGGGATGCTACTAACCTGGACAACATGAAGAGCAGCCTCTTGGGGTTTTTTCCTCCCAACTGCAAATCCACTTGAGAGCAAGCTTTTAATCCTACACCACTTAATCAGCAGCAATCATCTCACTTTATTTGGAGTTTGGGAACAAGTATTGTGTTTATTAGCTTAAGAAAAGCTCTAAAGCAGAGCTCCCAACATCAGGCACCTCACACACACCAACACAGGGTTTCTCCCCCCTTCTTCATGTTGTGAGGACCACCAGGATGGGAGATCCATGGTGGAGACACCACAATGAGCATGAAGAACCCTCACTTGCACCTTTTAGTTCCTACTCCTGGAAAACATGACTCTTACACCATACTTACACCTCATTTACCTCTGGAACATAAGTATTCACACGTTTAAAGTCCTCTTGGCTTCCTCACAAGCATCTCAAACCAACGCTGTGTAAGTTGTCCACACATCTGGACTACACATGACTGACTTCAGCAATTTCAAGTCCCTGAGTTACTCATCCCCTCCTTACACCATTTCCCCAGAAGCCACTGGGTGCTTTCTGGTTCACCAGTTGCACCCTCTGGTGGTCCAGGCCAAGTTCTGCCAGTTCCACCAAGAAGCAGGACAGCACTTCAGAGCAGAGGCAAAGAGCCCTCAGGTCTCTCCAAAACTCCCTCCAGAAGTTTGGTTTTGCCAGGTAGAAGCAATTTTCAGCAAACTGTCATGATAAAAGTACCAAAAGCAGAAACATCAGATGTAAATAACTTGTAAACATCAGTGACAGAGCAATAAATCCAATTAACAATGAGACCACTCAGGATTCAGAAATAACCTTTTGTCATGAAGTCTTTATGGCTTGACAGAAAGAAAGATTTGGGGGTTTTTGGCAATGGTTAGTGCAATTTTTTTATTGGAGAGGTCAGCTCTAAGGAGAGTCAAACAGATGAATCCAGCATGACACCTCAGCTTCCCAGCTCTTCTCAAACCTGATCTGAATTATGGCACTGGACTCTGACCAGAGTCAATACATCTGTGATCTTGGAAATAAAACCAGAGGGATTCTCAGAAATAAAACCAGGAGGAGGAGGAGGAGGAGGAGGCGGCAGCCTTGCTGAAGAGATGGGTAATGCAGCATTGGGAAACAGTCCTTTCCTGGAAAATTCAGGCTCCTGCAAAGTAACCTTGGGCTCAAGGAGTGGCCACACACAGCACAGTCCCCAGCACTGGCTGAGTTTAGATCCTCCACTCCTCTTGCTCCATGCAAAGCAAGAATGAACATCCAAGCTTCTATCCAAAGCAGCCATCAGTGTCACTCCCCTTGACAGTGATGATGATGATTACAGAGAATTTGTAGGCAGCGTACACCTTTCTGGAACCAGCAGTTAGGCCTCCAGACACTCACCATGTCCTCCTCTTCCACCCAAGTCCTCCATTCTCCAACTCAGGAGACATCACTAGGTGCTGGCACCATCATTCCCTTACACTTAGTGCTTTGACAAGCTCCAAGGACACCTAGATCACTAGAGCACCTTCATTTCTCTCCCAATACGAAGAACTCCCCATAAATCCTACTGCAAGTCCACCTATGCACACACAGGACATCCTAGACCTCTTAAGGCTGTATGGCTGACCAACAGGAACAGAAAAAATACATGTAACTGAAATTTTCCTCCATTTAGCAACGTTTTAACTGAGACTCTTCCACCCCTCTGACCCTTGTGTCCTCATATCCACCTTCTCCCCCTACCCCCTTGATGGATGGGGAAGACTCACTGTGCTCCCCTAAGCAAAACAAGAACTAAACCACATCAAGTTTGCTCCAGAGACCAAAAGGTAAAATAAAAACCAACAAAACAAAAACCAAACCAACGATAAAGGACAAAGTGGTTCACAGTTAACCATAAATAAAAGTGCACTAAGTGTTCAAGTAGAGTGTAGAGTTTAAGCAAGCTGTACAGCCACGTTTGGCATAGTCATCTCTTCAAGGCTCTGCGGGGGTCCCTCCCATTGCTGAGAGGAGGGAGGAAAGGCTGAAGGCTACTGGGGGGTGCTGGGCTTACAGGTGCTCGTCCATTGCCTCTCCCACTACCTGCATAAGTGTGGCCGTGGTTATATGCAAATGGGAATCCACTTGAGTCAGGTCCAGTCTGTAAACCATTCCCTAAAGAGATGGAGAAAAGGTTATCAGGGGTTCCATGGGCTGCAATCACGCAGTTCAGCAGCAGGGAACACACCAAATCTGCAGCAAGTAGCAAGCAAGTAGAAGGAAAAGCCCCTCTGACCCCAAACCACAGCTTGTCTTCTTCCCCCCACCCCAAACTACCTCCCCTCCACCCCGACCCCCTGCTCTCAACTAAAGCAGGGACACCAAGGAAGCACCTACACACCAGCTGGGCTCAAAGCCTCACCCCAGCACGGAGCAAAGACTGGCCTGAACGAACTGCCCTTCTCTGCTCAGAAGGATTTCTGCTCAAGGGAACAGAAAGGACTTGGGAGAAGTCAAATAAAGAGAAATGAAACCCAGCAGACACCCACAGAAGTGACACGGAGCTTTTCAGCAGCTCACACCCACTCCTTGTGGGTGTTCAGTCCTTGAAGCCTTTTGTTGTTTAAGCCTCAGTGTTTAAATACACCCCAAATTGATGCAGTCAGGTCAAATCTTGGCAGTCAGACCGTGGCTGACCTTTGGGGAGCAGGAAAGCCCCTGGTGAGATTAAGGTGAGTAATTTTTAAAGCCCGGGTGTAAGGAGGTTTTAAAACCAGAATTTCAAGTGCTGCAAAAACTCCTTGAAAACACCAAAACAATTCAGGATTAGTCAAGTCCCTTTATATGATGCAGTCACCTCGAATATTCTGGTCTATTCCTCTTCCAGGGAACAAATCCTGAGACATTACCCAGGAAATGTTCATGTTTATGTGACTGCAGGTTCAGACCCCAGTGTAAAGGACTTTTTAGAGCCTAGTACTTGTGCCCCAGAGTGGAGAACCCTTAGCCAGACATTTTCTATTCCCATTAAGTGTTTCTCACCCTTTCACTTCCCCAAAATGAAAACAACTTACCCAGTGGCCCGAAAGTACAAGAACCCATATTACTTGATGCAGAACTACTGTTCTGTTCCCCCTGTGCCTTCAGAGAAATGGAAAAAGAAAGAGACAAAAAAAAGACACGGATCAGAGAGAGAAAATTCACATTTTTACATAGAAGGGCTGATTTTTTTCCCTGTGTTCTCCACATGGAATTTATCTGCTACTCTAATGACTGGCTCAATTTTATCTGTGTGTCACTTCAAGTCCATTTTGCCTGATGAGAGCTGAGTGTGAGGCACTGAGAACAAAGAGCACTCTGCTGGCAGAAGCCTCAGCCAAGTGGGACATACCAGTTTGTTCTGCCCGACGTGTTCTGAGTTGGGCTCACTGAAGTTGGGCACTTCTGAGTACACCATGCAGAACCTGGGGAGAAAGCAGCATTGTGAGCACCTTCTAAAGCCAGTTTTGAACAGTTCTCAACTCCACAACTCACAGACCATCACTGAGAAGTACCTAATCCAGCCCTCACTGCTCAGAGAGCATCCAGAGGTATGAAAAAATCCTTCAGAGGCTTGTGGTGAAGCTGACACATCTTCCTGGTGAGGGTGTTGCAAGCAGGCAAGTGTCTGTCTGCTCTAGGAGCTAAAATGGCCTAAACAAAAGGTGATGAAAGGGCTCCCTCTGCCTCTCTTCCAGCTGCACCCACTCACCAGGTCACCAGAGGAGCCACCCAGCCTGCATTAGATCTCCAGGGAAAGCTCTGGCCACACCAGAGCCCCACCTCCCTGGTGCCTCCCCCAGCCCTTTGTGCACCAGAGGAAGTGCTCTTCTGGTTAAAAAAAATGTTGTTTTCCTTCCTGTTGCTCATCAAGTGTTACTCATGTATGTTCTCAGTCAGGAGGAGTCGCTGCCTCAGCTTGTGGGCAGCTAAAGGAGCTTTAATGAGGCTTGTTGCTGTTTAGATATGATTCACCTTTGGCTTCCTTCTCTGCACCACTTGTCTCTAAAGCACGAGACACAGACAAGGCTTGCACCAAGAATAAAGTGGTTATTCAAGCTGAGGGAAGCATGTTGATTAAGCCCCTTGTCATTTATACAATCCTCCCCACCCCTTCAGGGAAAACCCAGAGCTGGGCCATGATGGAGGAAGATTTTCCTCAATATATCCAGAACCCAGAGAGGGTCAGAGCTCATCATGGTGTAAAAACCTCACCCTAGCTGCCTGTACTGAACGTATCAACTGGGTTTTGCTGCCCTAGCTTCCAAGAGGCACCACACCTTGTACTCACCATGGTGCTCTGCTGAGAGCAGGACATTACACTGAAGCACAAACACACAATACTTACTCCCCAATTTTATGCAGCTCGCCTCCCCGGCCTGTGTAAAGTGTCAGGCATCCCTTCCACAGTGAGGCATACCTGGCCAGGGGAAGGAAAAACAAAACAAATGAGGAAAAAATGCTGAAAAAACAACTAGGAGTTAGTGAACATTACATGCCATGAATGGACCAAAACAATTCCCAGGTATCTCAACCTCAGCACACTAAAATGTTACAAATCCCCGTTTTACTTGTCACAAAAGGTGCTGGAAGCTCATGTGCTCATGACAACTCCCAGTTCTGCTTTCAGCAGGAGCCAGAAGAACCTTTGGAACATAGAAACTGCTACTGAATGGGCAGAAGAAGAAGTGTTTATTTTTTTTAATACAAACCCTTGCCAAATTTCATTTTCTTTTTAAGGGCACAAGTTTGACTGTCGTGTTCCAAGCGACACATAGAAAGGCAATGAAATAATTTGATGAGTGTGGAAATATTCCCTTACAACCATGCTCCAGTTTTTACAGTGGGGCTTGACTTCAAGCACTGGAATGTGAGTTATGCAAAACCTTCTGTACAATTACAGCTTCCAGTGAGGGGAATCACGTACATGAGAAGAAAATCATGAGATCTGGCCCAAAAATGTAGGTGCAGCACAAGGGAGTTAAGAGGAATATGTTAAGGAATGGGGAGGCCCAGCAATCACACTGAGGAGACACATAATCTGGACAGGTCGCCACTTCCTCATGCTCCAAGTCTATCTCTGGAACATAGATAACAAACCCTCCTCTTGCCCTCTGCCTTATCTCAGGGTCTAGGAGCCATCTGGCTGCACGCAGGGCCTTGAGCAGAGGCTGCAGGGAGGAGCCAGGCTGGCAGAGCAGGACCAAAATGCCAACTGATTGAGGCTCTTCACTTCAGAATGCTACTTTCCACTTTAAAAATTCCCTCTAACCTTTAATAACCAGCTGGTTAGACCTTGTGGCAGAGCACAGGAAAAAAAGAGCTACCAAATAATAAGCCAAACATCCATTTACCAGGAGAAAGCCCAGCAAATAATGGGACTGACAACCCCCAGCACAAAGTTATTCCATGTATGCAAGCATTTGTTGGAATGCTCTCAGGAAGAGCTGCCCATAAAGCAACTCCAGAACTGACTTCAAATTGAGACATAGTCTGTAAATGAGTTCATCAGCCAGTGGCAAAAGTCAGCAGCTGAGGGATACATCTACAGCTCAAAATTCAGCAGGAAAAATAAATATATAGTAAAAAAGACAATTATGTTGGGTCTAGCTGAGCTTTTCTGCTTCTAACAGTGAGCATCCTGCCCTGCAAAGCCAGATCAGCATGAAAGTCCCTTGCAATGGCAGCATCACACACTCAAATTAATGCCACTTCGGTGAAGTATAAAACTGAGTTTGGAGAACCTTGCATGCCAGCATAAAGGCATTTTCCTCAAGAGAAGAGCCAAACCAAAATGTATTTAGCTCCTGCCTCCTCACTCACAGCCCTGGTGAGCAGGGAATTAATGTAAATGAAGGCATGACTTAGCCACCCACCAGGAGTAGTGATGTCAGCTCCTAATCCAGACAAGCCAAGCTCCCTTTATGACAGGAAGGGATGCAAGGACCCTCCCTTTTGCTGCTCTGAAGCACCAGAGCAGCTACAGCAAACCACAGAACCAGTGCTGAACGTTCCTGCTGTTAATTGGTTATCTCCAGGCAGGGCTTTGTGCTGGAGCTCTGGTTTAGCTGCACCCAGCTGAGGGCCCCAGCACTCCACGTGCTCCCCACGCAAGCAGGAGTCAGCTCATTTGGTGTAAAAGGACATTTGCATAGCAGGAAGCAGCTGGAGCTTTGGTGGCAAGGGTCAGCCAGTTCCACTCCATACCCAAGAACTGCACTCAAAACGAGCTCAGGGAGCAGCTCCACTCAGTCACCTTTTACCTACTTTTCAATAAAAACAAATTAAAAGGGCCTTAGGCATGTTCCACCACCTCCTGGGGTGCTCTAGGACCGGTGTAATGGATCTCCAAGTGTAACCTCACTGGCTTTGCTACTGACACTTGAAGTGAGGTGGAAAAGGATTTTCAGATTGAATCCAGTATTTTCTCGCAGGTAATAAACAGAAGGTTTGGGGGTTTTGTAAATTAAACCAGCTCTGAGATAAATTAATTACACCTAGCCAAACTAACATGCTTTAGCCTAACCCTAGCATGGTTTTTCAGTGAAACTGAGAAGCTTCTGCCTGTCATCTGTTCAGCTCCCTGCCATGAAAAGGCAACTTTTCTGCCTGAGACACATTAATCACCCCCTCCTTCCATCAAGGAGCTGACTGCCAGGGTAAAGAATTGACTGTAAAAATAAGAATATGCTTTGGACTTCCCTGCTTGATTTACAGACTGTTGGCTCCAGAAGTATTTTCCTAAGGATCTTTTTTTCCTTTTTTTTTTAAAGCCGAACCACGTCTGCAAACCACCACCTCCTCATTACAAATACAAGCCCCTCCTCGCCACCGAGGAGACGCCACGCTGGGGTGGAAAAAGGCAAGTTTGGGTTCGTGAGGGGATCTCGGGGGCTGCTCCCACCCCCGCCCCGGCGAGAGGGGGCTCCCGGGGGGCAGCGGGGCCCGGCCCGGCCCCGTACGCACCCTTTGGTCAGGCGGATGATGTCCCCCGGCTGGATGAGGCCGCCGATCTCGTCCCACACGGAGATGGTGATGCTGCCCGTCTTGTCGGCCACTTTGCAGGACCTCACTTCGTGCCCGTCCTTCGTCTTGGTGACTCGGCCTGCGGGGAGAAGCGCGGCTCAGGGGGGGGGGGGCTGTGAGGGGGGGACAAGGCCCATACCAGGCCCCCCCCACACCCTCCCCATGGGACACGCGTGGGCCGCCCGGCGTGCCGGACGCCACTTACCGATCTCCAGCACAATAAAGATGACATTTAAGTTTTTCAGTCCGGGTTTTATGTCTTTTATGAGGAGGTACGTGTCGCTCGCCGCGCTCATGCTGCGGCCGGCGCTGGGGGAAGGGCTGGCGGGGCGGGCCGAGCCCGCATCCCGCGGGGGAGCGGCGGCGGAGGAAAGGCAGAACCGGGTAAAAAGGTCGGGGTGGTGGTGGGGGGCACCGGCGACCCTCACAGGGGACGGGGACACGAGCACGGAGGGGCTGCGCGGTGACTTGTGCGGCACGCCCGACCCTCACCGCTCCCCTCTGCCGACACCAGCGACACAGACACCACCTCCCTCCCTCCCGCTCCCGCCGGCACTGAGAAGCACATGTGCACGGCGCTCCCTCTTATAGCGAGCGGGCGGGTCCACCCGGAGAGCCGGGCGGGGGAGGGAGGGGGGGAGGGCGCCGAATGGAACCGTCCGGGGCACGCGGAGCGCCGCGATTGGACGGCGGGCGGGCGGGAGGCGGGGCCGCGCGCTGATTGGGCGGGGCCGCCGCCATTTTCTCCTTGCTCGGGCGGTGCCGGGCCCGGCCTCGCTTCCTCCTCTTTTTCCATGTAACCCCTCGCCGCCTTCTTCGGGTACCTTCTCGCTCCCTTCCCTCTGGGAAACAACCCTCTAGCGCCACAGCCCCGGCCAGCGAGGCTCAGGGGAGGTAGGAAGCGGTTCGCCTCCTTCTTGCGCCATTTTAAGGCTCGGCGGTAGCACCCGGAGGGGCCTTGTCGTGAGGGGTTTCCCTGGAGGGCGTGTTCCCGGCGCTTGCGGCCTCCTTCACTGAGGAATAAATGTATGTTTGGGAGACCGATGCGTCTATTATGCGAGGGGAGGTTTTGTTTTCTTCGAGGGGAGGCTGATTTTGGTTTCCAAAGCAGAAATGTCCGTTGCAGGGGCTGAAGGGAGAAGTGCTGCCTCACTTCATGGCCTCCGGCTGCCTGACATCATCATGCTCCTGGAAACAAACATCCTCAGACCTTGGCCACGAGCTGGGTCAAACGTGAGGGGAGGGTGGCATCTCCATGGGGAAAGCCACTCATGGCTGGGAGGTCCTGAGGAAATAACTCCCTTCAACAGAACTGCCCAAAGACGTGAAGGTGGTTCAGCAATTCATCTTCCCTCCCCCTTAGCAAAGGTCTCAGAGCAGCCTACGTGCACTTTGCTTCTCCTTTTCAGAGCCAGGCTGAGCCAGCTGGGCTTTTCCTTGCTATTTCTGTAAGCAGACATCCACAGCTGACAGCAGTTGAGAAATGCTTGGCCACGAGTGCTGCCACCCCGGAGTCCTGGGCTGGCAGCTGTTGTGCAAGGCAGGGGAGCTGCCCCCTCCTGCGTGTGGGAATGAAACGTGCCAGAGGAAGGCACCAGGAGCCACGGGCTTCATCCATTTCTGGCCCAAATCCTTCAGAGAGGAGGGGGGATGACAGGCTGGCCTCTCCTCACCAGCTCTATAATCTGATAATGCTGAACCCTTCAGGGATCAACTCTGTGGCAGCACATGAAAGCTTTTAGTTTGGTTTGAACTCCTTCCCAAGTGACTAAACTCAAGGAATGAGCGTCCCTGGCAAAGGCTAAGCAAAAATACTTATCTGTAGAACATTTTTCTGTACAAACGGGGTTTTTGTGCCTTCCTCTCTTCCTCTCGTCTGCCCCATCTGTATAGAGCCCTTGAGAAAGGGTTAATTTTGTCTCCTGCATTTTCAGCCCCATTTTCAGCCCAGTAGGTCCCTGTCCTGGATAAAATAAAACCAAAATAAACCCCTTGGTACTAAAGCACCTGGGAGAGGACACCCAAAGCCTGCTTGGCCTCATGGAGAGGAAAACCTCCACCACCAGTCCCAGCTCTTGTGTTCTGACTTAGGAGGAGGAGAGGCAAAAAAAGATGGATCATAGAGTAAATCTCATTGGAGATTTGAGGAGGATCCTTCATCTGCAGAACATTATTCACGAGTATTTAGAGGCAGAGACTCCCAGGGAGGTTTCACTCCAAAGCAGACCCAGGGTTGAGCTGTTTAAAGAGTTCTCAGCAGTCACAAGCCTGGCAGGAGCCCCACACGTCTCAGCAGGGCTGAGATTTCACCCTCTGGCTGTGCCAGGAGAGACACTCATCCAGGCTCCCCCTTTTCTTGTCATTGGCTCCATCTTCAGCGCTGCTGGAGGCCAGAGAAGACCTTCCTGCAAGAGATCTGCAGGAACTTCAGCTGCTGGGACAGCTGCAGTGGGGAATGTCCCCTCTGTTGGGGTCCTGCTGCCCGTTCTTCCCAGAGGAGCCACCTGTGTGTCCTGCAGCACCAACGGGGCCTTTTCTTCTTGGTCTCCACACATTTGAGCAGATGTTTTCATCTGGAAGTTCTTCACTTCCCTCTTTTGATCGATACCACAGGCACCAGTAGGATGAGTTAATATGAAATCCTGCATGTGAGGCAATTCTAGGGCAGCTTTTCTGGGCTCGGACCAGAGGAATTTGGGTCTAAATCCTCCTGCAGATGGAGAACACAGGAGTTGATGCCTCCTCATCCTTTCCCTTAGAGATCCAGGGGGCTGTGTACAGCAAATCTCAAAGATCTGGGGGTTTACACCCCACTAATACTCACACAGTTGGTGTTTCTTGGGTCTAGAGCAAAACCCAGACCTCCCAGCTTTGCTCTTTCGTCAGCCTGGTCTTCCCCTAGAAGGTTTCACAAGTGCAGGTGGAGGGATTGGTGCTGTGCCAGAAGAACCCCCACCCTCTTCATGGGGACACCAGCCACTCACCTAAACCAGTTCAGTAGCTCCTGTTTACACAGGGAAAAGAGAGCCCAGCTCTACACCACCAAAACCCTGGAGTGATGCCTCCAACCAGCCCCACCACCATGGCTGGTGGGTTGATAGAGACAAACCCTTCAGGCCAGAAGAAGGCTCTGCCTCTCCCCCACCGAGCTGAGTCACTTGTTCCTCACACCCTTGGCTCGGGGAGTTGTCTGGAGTGACTCAGGAACACTTAAAATCCCAGCCAGGTGAGACCTTTCCTGTGAGGGAAGGCACCACTTCAAATGTCTTCTCCTTTTGGCAGCCCAGGGGTGACTCTGGCCCACCACTTGGTCCCATGACACACCTGTAGCAGCTACACATGTCCTAAGAGATGAGGATCTCAACTCCTTCCAGCCCAGGGAGGGTTCTGCTGCTCCTCCACCTCCTCTCCAGTGCCTGGAGGAGGTATGTAGATCACCCTGGCTGCTGCCTGGCTCCACACAGCCTGATGGGCTGGGCTTGCATCAGCCAAGGCTGACCTTCAGCAGAAAAGGGATTTATGGCCAGGAAGGAGCCTTTGAAGATTTCATTTGCTTTGGATTTCTGTTTTGTGATGGGGATTTGGGCTGCTTCTCTATTTTCTTAATTTATTTTCTTTTCTCTGTAGCAGTAGCTGCTTTTTCCTGAAGGTTTGTCTTAACAATATGGATTTCTACCTCTCTCAAGGGTTAGAAGTGACCTTAAAGATCATCCAGTTCCAAACCCCTGCCATGGGCAAGGACACTTTTCTCTAGACCAGGTTGCTCCCCATCCAACCTGGCCTTGAACACCTCCAGGGATGGAGCATCCACAACTTCCCTGGATGGAAAAAACCCTTCCTTGGGCAGAGGAACTGCCCCAGAGCTGGGTGAAGATGTGGTGGCCCTGCCCAAGGTGGCCACCACCCTTCTCCCCTGACCCCCCAGCACTGCTTTCTTCACACCATTCCTGGTGGGCAGCCAGGAAGACAAGTCAGAAGTGGCTGGTGGAAAAAAAAGGGGGTTTTGTAGTGTTGGGATGAGGAAATGTGGGAATATTCTGAGCCCTCTCCTCCCTGCTGGGCAAACAAGGTGGCACTGGTGGCTTGGGGCTGTTCACCTCCAAGGAGGACACATTTTCCTCTCTTCCTTCTCCCCCTGGCACTTGTAGGTGGATTTGGATGTGCAGAGCTTTGTGTCAGTGACTAATGAGCTGCTGCTGATTTTCCACAGGCTGCATCTCCTCACTGCTGTTTGCAGCAGGACCTCAGGACCATCTGCCTGGCCCGGAAAGGGTCAGCAGGTAAAAAAAGATGTTCTTTCAGAACATCACACCTGGAGATGCAGCACAAAGAGGTTTTTCTACCGCAGCTTTTGCATCCCCACTTCCATTTTCTGCCTGAGCTACAGAACAACATCAACACCCTTGATAAGAGGGGGGATTGTTCCTCCTGAAAGCCACCAATTACTCCAGGTGGTCCTTTGTGATGAGGAAAACACTGTTTGAAACCAACTCGTGGCTGGGGATATTTTAAAACAGGAAAAAAGAAGAAGATCTAGTGATAATGTGTTTGTAGGAACAATATTCCTGCAGCCTATGCTAGGGAAAATAAATGGAGTGAAGGCTTCCCAGTGAGTGACAGCTCAGGACACGTGTCCCTGGCTCCTTCCTGAGGAACCCAAGCAGGGCAGCTCAGGATAGGACCCTCCACCCTCCACTTCTGAGCCCTCCAGCTCCTCCTGATCCCACAGCAATGCCAGGCTCAGAAGCTGTGGAGCAGCCTCTCGGGTTACCTGGTGATTGGCACCTCAGCCTGGCAGCAGCTTAACCTTTAGAGGCTCTCCACCAGCCTCCAGGAGCTCCTCTGAGAAGGTAGCACCATGGAGATGATCAGGGGGGCTATGAAGACAGGCTGAGAGAGTTGGGGTTGGTCATTCTGGAGAAGAGAAGGCTCCAAGGGGACCTTGGAGCCACCTTCCAATACCTGAAAGGGTCCTCTAGGACATCTTCTAGAGGGGATGATGTGTCCTCAAGGGTTTGTAGCGACAGGATGAGGGGCGATGGTTTGAAGCTAGAAAAGGGCAGATTTAGGTTGGACATTAGGAAAAAGGTCTTTAATATGAGGGGGGAACAGGTTGCCCAGAGAGGTGGTGGAGGCCCCATCCCTGGAGACACTCAAGGTCAGGCTTGATGGGGCTCTGAGCAACCTGCCCTAGGTAGAGATGTCCCTACTTGTTGTAGGGGGGTTGGACTAGACCTTTGGAGGTCCCTTCCAACCCAATATATTCTCTGTAGTCCAAGAGGATTTTACCAAGGCTTAAAAGGAACCCACCCAACCCTTGGCAGATGTCTCAGTGGGTGCAGCTTCACTGCAAGAAGAGCATCACCTCATTCCTCACTGGCACTGCTGGGAAAAGGGTGATCCCAAGGGATTAGACACTTCTATTTAAAGGGGTTTTACCAATTAAGTGCATTTCCACTCTTCTAAAACTTGTACTGCCATGAAATAATAATTGTTTTATTCTGCTGGGTCTCCTTGATCAATAAAGGGCTTTAATAATAATAATTAATAATAAAATATCAGATACTGTCATCATGTTGTGCTACAAGTCACCCCCTTCCCTTCCTGCTACTTATGGATATATATAAAAAGTAGGGCTAAAAATGCAATTCTCATATGGACTAATTAAAATACATTTCCTGCAAAAGGCTAATTAATTACTGGGGATGTGCTTGGCAAGCAAACAAAAATAAAAGGGACCAAAAACTCCTCCAGGTTGTTCCTTTTGCAGTTGTTTTATCTATTGATGCTGTGGTATTTTAGGTTTTGATGGGTTATCTGATTTTTCCTGTACCAAGAGGGAGTTTTTCCAGTAAACCCAAATAAAACCCTACAAGAGCAACCCACTGATGAAATAACATTTTACACCCATCCATCCTCATCAGGTGCCACATAAAAGGTACATCATGACACACATCACAGATATTTTTATAGGGTTTTTCTCTATCCAAGCTCATTTTTCTCTCACCTCAAGCAATGCCAGGAACACGTTGCTGGGATGAGCACATTTATCCCAATCAATATTGCTGCATTTCTGAACAGGAGTAGCCATAAAACCTAAAAAAGCAGGAAAAAACCCAATTTCAGCAGCCAACCTTCCAGGTTCTCTATTAAAATATTCATCCTACACATTCACTGCCCTCATCCCAGCAGCAGGAGGTGAAAAACACTCATTTTTACCAAAGCATGAGTCAAGAGATGGCAAAATCAGCCTCATACTCATGGGAATTTGGTCCATTTGTCAAATGGAATAAAAACCCCATTGGTTTGGTTTCAGCTTGGCATTAACAAGTGTCTACCCATGTTGCCAGAGCACTTGATAGGACCACTTATTTGATGTTCTCCTGCATGAACCATGTTCTCCCATTTAATTTTGTGTTCCTTCTCAGCAGCAACAGGACCTCAGTTGGTTTCAAGGACCCCACAGAGGAGATGCTGCCCTGCTGGAAACATGGATCATGGAGGACAACTGAGAACATGGAGCATCCAAGCTGCAGAGCCCATGGGATCAGCAGAGAACTTCCCTGCCTGCCTGAGCTGGATCTTCTGCAGCAAGGAGAATGACTTTGTCCTTTCCCTGAGGGGAAATCGGTGTCAAAGCTCCAGAGTTCCCCATGGGACAAACCCTTGTTGTTCACCAGCTCTCCCGCCCCAGGAGGAGGTCAGCAGGGGCTGGAGGATGCCCTGGGAGCACCCTGCCAGCAGTGGAAGGGTTGGGCAGCAGCAAAGGGGGCTAAAACCCAACCCCCAGAGCACAATCTGGCAGCAGATGTCACACCACCAGCAGCAAAGCTTCTCTAGGCTTCCTTCTGTTGCCTTGGCAGCACTCACCATGGGCACCGTGGTGCTCAGGAGGCTCCAAGGAGCATTTCCCTCTCCACCACCCCAGGCACACACCTGCTGAACCATCAGCAACGGTCTCCACACAACCCAAAGCTGGAAGAGCCTCCTCTCCTTTCAACGTTGGCTGTCCCTGTTTAAAGCTTCATCTCCTCACCTCCAAAACTCTCCAACAAGCAGTGGTGACATCAGGTTGACCCTGACAGAGGAACCCTCTTCCCTTCCCACTCGTGTTACAGCAATTCCTTTAATATTTACCCCCACACACAGTGTTTATTCTGCACTCAGAGAGGAAATTCATCATCTGTGCTGGTGCCAGCAGCAGATGTCAACTCCAGCCTCACCTCCGGGGCTTGGAAAGCCCGTTGCCCCTGGATGATGTTCTGCTGCTTGAATTTTTGAGAATTCCACAGATGCCAAGAGTAATCTCGGTTTACATTCAACCCAGGCAGGTCAAAGCCACTCCAGTGAAGCCAAGAGCATGAGGAGAACCTGCTCACAGGCAAGGGGTTAGTGGTGGAAACAGGGATTCAAAGCCTGGAGCCACCAGCCCATAAGCCTTGACTATTTAAAGTGGTCACTGGGGCTGAAAGGCTCCCAGGAGGACATTGCCTGGAGATCACAGCCCCACCTACATTCCTCCAAGGTTACACTTGGGGCTTTTGAAGTTTCTGGAGGACACCCAAGGCTAATGAGAGCAGGGGCTGGGTGCTGCCAAGAGCACAGAAGCTGCTGAAAATGCCTCTTCATGCTCTGATATTGGTGAAGCTCCAGTCAACCTGGGCTCTGGCTCCTGGCAGGGAATTAAGGGGTGAAGTGGTGACGAGGTGGTGATGGAGCACCCATAGCAGTGACCCTTTGAGGGCTGTCACAACACCCTGCCCCAGGACAGAGCGTGCACTGGCAGGAGGACCTTCCAAAGCACCTTTGATGAGGTCAGAGAGGGGTTGAGGGTGACCCAACGTGTTCATCTGAGACATTCACACTTCTCAGCACGCATCACCTTGGTACCAGTGTCTCTCTGACCATACACAACACAGACCTCTTAAAAACCAGTGATGTCTGTGGGGTGGGCAGGAGCAAGGAGGAGAACATCAACAGAAGGACAAAGCAAAGAGCCTTTTCCTAGCAGCACATCAACCCCCCACGCATGTGCCAGCTGCTGTTTCAGTGCCTCTGGGTTGCCATGGACAACCAGGGATTTCTAAGCTGCTTTTCCAGAGCCCTGTCACACCACAACAGCAACAGCACTTGGTGTTTTTATCACCAAGGGGGAAGAAACCCTCTCATCACTCGGCAGCTGGAGATACTGAAGGTTTGATCCCTCTCGGGTACAACCAGTCCCTCAGGTGACCCATTTAAATGCTCTCATACCTCAAATCACCTCCTCGAACACACAGACCCTTCTGGAAACCTGGGGTTGAAGCACAAACTCTATGGGAGAGCTGTGAAAAGAAAGGCAGGGCCAGGGTGGCTTCAGAATGTTCTCATGAACGTTACCATGGTGTCCCTTCATGGGACACAAAATCATAGAATGTTTGAGGCTGGAAGGGACCTCTAGAGCTCATCTGGTCCAGCCTCCCTACACAAGTAGGGACATCTCTACCTAGGGCAGGTTGCTCAGAGCCCCATCAAGCCTGACCTCGAATGACTCCAGGGATGGGGCCTCCACCCCCTCTCTGGGCAGCCCATTCCACTGATCTAAATGAAATGATGCAGGGTAGTTAATAAAATGACAATCTCTGAGCTGAAGCTGCCTGGGGACAGTGGAGTTGTGGAGCACTTCATTAAGGAGGAGGCACCTTCAACAAGAAGGTGCTGTGTGTTCACTGTCCTCATCTTACCACACCATCCTCCAGCCAGAACCTCCACCAGCTGGTGCCTTCTCTTGCTTTATGGAATATAGTGGAATAATGTCTCTTGTTGGTCTCTGACAAACTTCTGGACAGCAATTCCTTAGGTGGCCATTCCTGTCCTCCTCCAGACCTAGATGTTCTCACAACCTGGTGCTACCCTAGAGTTATCATTTAGTGGTGCCAAAAAAAAAGCCAACATGAAGGAACTGAGCCACGAGCAAGAACCATTTGATGCTCCTCCAAGCTTGGGAGAGAGTTAATCCTATAAATAAGGAATAGAGACCAGTAGGTTAGGTGGGAAACGGCTCGTTTGGAGTCTGTTGAGGTGGAAAGTCCTTCCCCATCACTGGAGGGTTTCAAAACCCAGGTGTGAAGGTAGAACCAGACGTGCCCTGGGTGGCTTTGAGCATCTCCTTCCAACCCTGTTTGCTGCCCTCAGACACCCGCAGCTCTTCTGTTCACAACCTGGTGTCTCCTGGCAGACGAGGCCACGGTTACTACAGTAACCACAGCAATTGTCTGAGGGATAGACAGAGGAGGAGGTGTTATCTCCTCAAGCTCTAAGCTGACAGGCTTCAGTGTCAAACCAACCAGCCCTGGACCAAAGAAAAACAGCGTTGGGTCCATGCATGGACAGTGGTACCCATGAGACCCACCCCTGGCATCACAGGGATGCTCCAGACTTGAGCATCACTCTCCTAAGAAATTTTAAAAAATACCCAAATAACAAACCCTCCTCAAATCTCATCCCTCCAGGTGCAATACTCAGGATTAAAATAATAATAAAAAATTATCAGAAATTAAAATGTACCCAAACTAGCTGCAGAAAAGGAGAATTTAGGGTTCCTGGAGACTGGAAATTGCTGTGGACCCTCTAAAGTCTGCCCTCTACAGCAGAGCCTTGGATTGGCTTGTTCCTTACTCACTAGGACTGGTTTAAAATTAAAATTATACTTTTAATTTATCCTGCCACTTACCCACACCCTTTGGATCCAAGTGTGAGAGCTTCATCTGCCACTTTGTCTTTAATTTAGACATTTCTTCTTTGCTTTATGTTTACTTCTAGGAGAGAAATAAATGCTATTTTCTTTGGTAATCTACTAAAACCCCCTCTACTGCTACTCATATTGTTGATAGGGATATTCTCTAATGCTTCTGACCCTCCAGTCCTTCCTGGGGAGTCATTTTTGGGGAAAAAAACTCAATTTGAACCATCACACTTGGCTTGAAATTGAACTGGTGGAGCTTTTACTCACCCAGATAGAGCAGACAAAGCTTTGTATGAATTTACACACCCACTTTTATCCCTCACATCCCATTTTCTTGGCCACATGTAAATCCTGGAGGGGTTTTTTTCCCCCCTTCCTCCATCAAAGTCTTTCCCCTGGGAGCTGATTCTGTCCTGGGTGCTTCTAAGAGCATCACAAACTCCTTTCCCCCCCCCTATATATTCTATTTATGCCTCTGCTTGACTTTCTCTGCCAGCAGAAATTAATGGGCCTGGGGGGCAGAGATTTCTTAGCCTGAAATAATTGTACTACTTATTAAAAAAATAAAATCCACTGATACAAGAACCTTTGTGATTTATTTATCCCTCTAAAGAGAGCTCCTGCCTCTTCTCCTTCCAGCTCCCTTCCTCTGGTCCATCATTAAATGCAGCCCTGATGTTTGGAGCAGGCTACACCAAGAAATTGCTCTTGGAATTACATTTATTCTCCCCTTATCTGCTTGATTTACTGGCTCCTCAAATATTTGCTTCCTCACACTATCTTAATGCCTCTATTTTCTTTCTACAGAGGACAACAACCCTCCAAGCAGCACTTTGATGCT
>VYZX01023091.1:27104-43308 GCA_013401335.1 Brachypteracias leptosomus | reverse complement strand
TATATATATATTTTTATATATATATTATATATTATATATATTTCCTTTTTATATAAATATATTCAACAGCAAGGACTCAACACTTCACACTCTCCAGCACCCCACAACCTCTTGGATAAATGCTATTTTATAGCAAGGATTAATTAATTCTGAGCATTTCTTTGCTTGGTTTAACTCTTCTTAATTTTCAGCTCTTCTTGCTTTTCATATCTTTAATTGCCCCATTTATCCCTAGAAGATGGAAATGGAGCCCCTGGTATCTCCTCATATTGCCAAGCACGTGGTNCCCCTTCCTCCATCAAAGTCTTTCCCCTGGGAGCTGATTCTGTCCTGGGTGCTTCTAAGAGCATCACAAACTCCTTTCCCCCCCCCTATATATTCTATTTATGCCTCTGCTTGACTTTCTCTGCCAGCAGAAATTAATGGGCCTGGGGGGCAGAGATTTCTTAGCCTGAAATAATTGTACTACTTATTAAAAAAATAAAATCCACTGATACAAGAACCTTTGTGATTTATTTATCCCTCTAAAGAGAGCTCCTGCCTCTTCTCCTTCCAGCTCCCTTCCTCTGGTCCATCATTAAATGCAGCCCTGATGTTTGGAGCAGGCTACACCAAGAAATTGCTCTTGGAATTACATTTATTCTCCCCTTATCTGCTTGATTTACTGGCTCCTCAAATATTTGCTTCCTCACACTATCTTAATGCCTCTATTTTCTTTCTACAGAGGACAACAACCCTCCAAGCAGCACTTTGATGCTGCCTTCCCCATTTTCTATCTACACCATCACACCTATTTATTTATTTTTTTCCTATTTTAGTCTTTAAAACAACCCAACTGGAAGATTTCAAGGGCATTAAACCCAGCTGGATTCCATCATGCATTTTTTTTTCTTCCTTTTCTTTTTCTCTTCCCTTCTGGAGGCACCAGCAAAACACCTCCAGGAGGTACCAGCATCCTTGAGCAACCTCCTGGAGATCCCTTCCCCTTGTCTTCTGGAGTCCCACACTAGCTTGGCATGCAAGGCAAGGCACCTGTTGGTTGTGGGTTCATGATTTATGGAAATATGGCCCAAATCTCACCAGTTTATGGTCTCTTCTTGCCATTCTGGTTTGGAGTAACTCAACCATACTCAACGTTCCACTGCTCTAATGGAGATCAGCATCTGGTCCCACAACCTGTTTGATACCCCTAACAGAAAAGGCANTTTTTTTTTTTTTTAATACTTTTTAAGGTATTTTAAGAGCTACTGACACATTTGCAGCCCAATTTTGGAGCCACCTTTTTTGCCAATAAATAATCCTGCAGTTCGAAGGGGGTTTAGCAGAGGGAAATCTCAGTTTCCCTTTAAACCCAGCTGTATCTTGCTTTAATCAGCCCCAAAGAAGGTGACTAGTAATGACCACAAATAGGGAAGCTTTGCCCCAAATTGCTAAGAATATTCCATCACCTTCTATTTAAATTAATTTTCATTATAATTCTGGATCCCCCCAGCTTCATTTTACCTTGTACGGTTAACATAAAATCATCCCCCCTCTAAACTCTCTGTAGCAAATCCCCTTTTTAAAGCCATCGTTCAACCTCCCCCCTCATTTCCTTTTTATTTTTAATTTTTTTTATTATCCTAAACCCTGACATCTGCAAATTGGCCCCATTTTTTCCATACAGAGCATCCCTCTTCTTCCTGGCTCTTCATGCTCTGAGTGTGTGCCCGGGCTTTAATTACAATTTTAATCATCCATCACCTTCCATTTGTTTGTGCTACAAGCTAATTATTTTTTTTTCCCCCTCACCAAGCACTGCAACGATGTCTTACTATTAATAATTCCTATTATTAAGGAGAATTGAGCTTCAGTCCTGCTCGTTTGCTTCTCTACATCCTCAGCCTCCAGAGCTGCTCTGAAAAAATCTCATTTCTTCTGCTCTTCACCCTCTAAGCTGGACCTTGGATGACTTGTTGGCGTTGCAGAGACTCAGTTGCAGAATCAATTCAGAGCATCCCCCAGCTCTGGGGACCTCCCCAAGCCTCCTCCTCCCCCTGTGGTCAACAAGCTACCTCAGATGTTCTCCACAGCTTCCAGCTCTCAGGTCTTCACCTTCCCATGACAGAGGAGGTGTAAGAGAGGAGCCCATCTCCTGTGGGAAGTCCAGGTGGACTCCTGGGACCATCTTGGGCAGGTAGAGGAGACCTTGTTCTCTCTGGGAAGAGGAAAAAAAGAAATAATTCCCCACCTGATTTTCCTCATCAGCTTTTGGATGCACCAGAGAACCCCCAGCTCAGCCCCGAGAGCAAAGAAATATTAGAAACAAGCAAAAAGCAGCTCAAGTGAGGCTGGATTTCTACTTTTTGGTGGGTGTTTGGATGTTGGTTCCACCTGGAAGCTGCTGCTGAGCTTTCCAGGAGCAGGAGTTAGATCTGATCGTTTGATATGGGGCTTTTCTGCTTTTTTTTTTTTGATGTTTCTTGCTTGTGTGTGAAGGTTTTTCTCTCCTCTCCAGTGGGCAGCTGCCTGTGCCTGCCCTCTCCTGGCAGCCTGGGCACCACAGGAGGGACTTGGTTTCATGCAGACATTAAACTTTCAAATAAAATAATAACTATTGCAGCCTCTCTGGATTAAATCAGGAGCTATAAATTTTTCTTCCTCGAGTCCCTGAGCCCTGTATGTCACATAAGCCTTGGGAAACCAGAAATAATCTGAATTTCAGAGCATCCCTGTGCTCAGCCCTGCTCTCCTCACCAATATTTGCCTCTTCCCTCTATCCCCATTGCCACCAAAGCTTCTCCACCACACTTTATAAACAGCATCCTTTGTTTTTCCCCCAAAAATACCAGGAAATAAAGAGCAAACCATGATACAAATATCAATTAGCAGCAACAAGCAGGAATAAAACCCTTAATTTAGGAGTTTCCAGGGGATAAAACATCATGATGAGTTTCTTACCCCTCCCCATCACCTTCCCAGCCTTTGCTAGCTGTAAAATGGGTGTAAATCAACCCATTTCTTAAAATAAATCTCTCATTTCTAAACAACAACCTGTTCACGGAGTATTATTCATTATAACCTAATCTGTTCCTTTTTGAGCAGGAGTTAGAAGGGGGTTGTCAGCTCGTGGTTACCCTTTATTAAAATCCTATAGGTCAATATGGGAATAATTCCCCTTTATTGAGCAGGAAAATGATACATACCAACAAAAATTAATTATAAATGAAAGGCAGGGGCTGTTTTATCCTCCAGCTCTCCCAGTATTTTTTTGGCATGCTGTAAAATACACAGTATGTGTGGTTGCCATTAAAAATAGGATGTAATTAAGCTTAAAATACAGGCTCCCTAAAAAGTGCTGTTACACTGACCACACCAGGCATGAGCAGAGCTAGGAAATGAGCATCTTCTTGGCACAGAATTAATTCCAAAAGCATCACAAAATTCAAGTTGGGTCAACCTGGGTATAAATCAGCTCAGTTTGGAAAATGCTTCATCATGAGCCTTCCAGGACTTTGAGCAACCAAGTAAAACATGTTTTTTTTTTCCAGGGTTTGGAATTATCCCCAGTTCCACGAGTTGGTTCAACTTGCAAAAATCCAAGTTTATTCTCATTTTAGTGAGACTGGCCCCAAATCCCTGGGAATGTTGAAGCTACAACGTGAGGAAGACCAGGGACACCTCTAGAGGGTGGAGTTTGCTGCCAGATCAGCTAAAGGACAGAAAAGCACAGCAGGGAGAAAATAAAATTTCAGAGATATTACGTGGGAATGGAAAGAGAGATGGTGTTGGATCCCAGGAGCAAACCCCAAAGATGAGTGGATTCATGAATGGTCTTGAAATGGAGAAGAAGTTGGACCACCTTGGTCATGCAGGAGTTTAAAGAGAGGAGAAATGACAAGGGGAAAGCTCAATTTACCTGAATATTCTCTGGACTGGGGGGGAAATTCTGTGCAGGAGATGTTGAAAGGCACCTTGAGGTGGAAGGAGAGAAAAGAGCCCCAAGGGTCTTGCCCTCACAGCAATTTCTTGGTGCTTGTCACTAAAATGATGCTGAGCATTGAAGAGAGAGGAGCAAAGATCTGCAGAAAAACTCAATCAAGGGTGGGATTTTCCAGGGGACATGAGTGAGACAACCCCGCTGAGGAGCAGCCCCAAAATACCCTGAATGTTGCTGCCTTGCTGTGACCAAACTAATCCTGGTGTGACCTGGAGGAGACCTGGCAGCTCCATCTGTGACCTGAAGGATCATGCAAGGTGAGGCTCTTCCAGGCGCTGCCACCCAGCAGGTTTTCTGCCTTCTGCAGGAGGTCCAATGCTAACAAGAGGGGGTCTCCTGGGGGCTGCCAAGCACAGAAGGCAGCTGTGAAGAAGCCAAGCTGGGTGGCATGGACACCATAATTCACAGGAGGAGGCACTCGAGATGTTTTCTGTTGACAACCCACCCTCTTTGTTCAAGGAGATCTGAGAGGCTTCATTTCTCTGCTGCAAACTCACTTCTCCTTCTAGCAGAGGGGATTTCAGGCAGGAGAACCTTCAAACCCCAAGAGAGAGGCCACCTGAGACATCCCCACCTACAGCAGTCACTGGTGGCTGCCTCCAACACTGGCTTTGCTGCTTGACCTACTTCTGGCTTCGGCAGAGGAGAAGCAAAACAACCCAGTGTTGATTTTGCAAGGGGTTGTTCTGCAGAAGAAACCAGAGCAGAGCCTGTGTTTGTTTTGCTTCCTGAGGATCTGCTGGAGAGGTCACTGGAGACTTTACAGAGATGTAGAACAGGAGATAAAGAGAACTTGTCTGCAGTTCAAGAGGTTGGTTCTCCTGGAGCCACCCACCTGCCCTAGATACCCCTTCCTACAAGAGTAGAAAAATAAATCTTAAAGCCCAAACCCTGAGAATTACAAGGTGACCTTGATTCCCCAAAGAGAGGTCTCTTCAAGACCCTCCGTGTAGGCTCCTAGATGGCACCTATGGTCTCCTACTGCCATATATCCTTGGTGGGCAACCAGCCTGTCTTGCATCTGCTGCCTGGGGGTATAAAAACGGATAAAAGGCACTGGAGAGAGACACGAGGGTCGTTGCTTCCTTTGGCTAGTTTGATCCACCCAAAAATGGACTTTTAAGAAGCTAAACATACCAGAGAGGGGGATCTGAGAAGACAGAGGGACAAGGAGGTTATGGATTTCTTTATGGTGGAATAAGGACATCAGGGAGATGTGCTCTTGGAAGTATTCCTGCCCACAAGTCTGTTCCTCCAAAAATATGTCAATATTTGCAGAAAATGCCCATCACAGACACATGGTGCTGGTTCTTTGTGTGGACCTCTTTCACCACTCTCCCAAATGCCCTTTTGCTCATTATAGGGTGCACTCTGAGACTTAGGAGCCAACTCTGGTCCTCTCTTGGGTCTTCATGCCCTAAAGACCAGTGTGACAAGGCTGCCACAGGGTGATCCAAGTCCCAGGCTGGATGGAGAAGAAGCTGCCAAGGTCATCCAGGTGATCTGGAGGCAGAAGTCTTGGGGCCTGGACACCAGGGGAACAATTCACTTGATGCCTACTTGGGTGAAATGAAACACGGGGTGAAATGAAACCCTTCATGCCATGGGTGTAGGTCCACCCATATCCAAGTCCCAGGTCTTCTCGCCCCTGTTCCTGTGCCCTGCAACCTCCTCAGTCAACCAAGTCCTACCCTGCCACTGAGATAACCAGTTCCTCAACCCCTGCCAGGATTGTTCCTGCTGTTCCCACGTGGGGCAGAAGGACCTTGGAGACTCCTTCATGTCTCCAACCTCCAGCCAGAGCCTATATCTGGGCAGTGATAAGATGAGAAAGGTTTTATCAGCTCTTTCCCTGGCTGCAGATACCTCCTGCCCAGTGCCCTGGTGGCTTTTCCTCTAGAGCTCCCCAGGGCTGGTTTTTCCCTTGGGAATGGGAATAAATCACTCATCAGCTGCTTTTCTGGAGGTGCCACAAAAATGTTCTCGTAGGTGACAGATTCAACCTGCATTTAAACGTTAACCCTTCAAAATAAGTTGCCTGGGGCACCACGCGACCACCAGGTATGGTCAGCACGAGTAGATACCAATCCAGTGGAGTTATAGTGCTTGAAATTATTTATTTCTGCATTTGGGAGCTACCTCAGGATGCTGGAGCAGCTCCAAGAGAAGGACGAGGATGCAGGAGCATCTCAATGGCTACACTGGTGCCTCTCTCTGTGTCACACCCACCTGCCACCTAAATATCTGGGAGGAATAAAGCATTTATCATCTTCCCAGACTGATCATGCCTGATTGGAGCAGCCCCTATGAGCCCAGAGATGCCACCACCTCACTCCTGCTTACCATGGTCACACCTTGCTGGTACATGCTTGATGGGACATCAAAATGGGGTTGGAATTCACTGTCTTCTCCAAAAATAATAATAATTAACACCCCCCAGTTGTTTTCTATGGGAGCTCTGAGCTGGGAGGGGGAAATCTGCAAATATTCTGTGTCATCAGCCCCAAAATAAACTTTGGGTGCAGCTGCTCAGCTGCATTGATGAACAAGGTGGGGAGAAGGCTGGGGGGAGGTGGGCAGGGTGATGACCATGCTCACCCCAGTGCCTGGAACCACTGCTTGGTGGGCATCACCTGGGCTTTGCTGATCACACTTAAGGCCCAAACTGACCAGATTTAAGCCACATCCCTACCAGAAGCTCTCAGTCCTCCAGATCATAGAATCATTGACTGGTTTAGGTTGGAAGAGACCTTCAAGATCATCCAGTTCCAACCCAGGCAGAGATGATGCTTTGCCCTCTTAAGACCATCATAGCTTCTCAAATATCAGATTTTTCCACCCTCTTCCCTTGCCCACTTTCCTCAAACCCTCAGTCTCAGTCCTACCTGGCACAGACCAGCTCAGGCCACACCATCAAATCTTGCTGAACTTAAACCAAGAGCAGGACCCAGTGAGTAGCCATCAAACAACTCAACCCCTTGGAAAAAGCCACCAAAGAGCAAACCAAGAGCAAGAACCAGGGAGATGAAGACAACACGGACGAGATGCTGCCTCCTACTTCATGGGATGCTTAGAAAGCAGAGCAAGGAGCTGGAGGGACCAAGAGTTGCTGTGCTCCAGCACACAAAGCAAGGTGGGCTCAGAAATACATCAAGGGAAGCAGAAGATCCATCCCAGCACCTCCCAGCTGGATAAATGTTCCTCACACCATCATTTTTTGTCTTTCCAGGTGGATGATGTCCAAGGTGTCTTTATCTTTGGGGAGATGACAGCCCAGAAAGAGGGAGAAGCACCAAGAGACTGAGTGTCAGAGCTCAAAACAAGTTTCCAGGCCTGGCATTTAGGAAAGTTCCTATTTCTAATGTGAATAAAAAGAGGTCTAGAAATAGAGAAACCAAAGACACAGGGGCCTCCTCATCAATCTTCAGAGGGTCATGGGCTCACCTGCCAGGTGGAACGTGTTCTTCAACTGAATCCTTGCCACACATGGGCTTGGAGCTGCATTTGTTAAAAAAAACAAACCAGAAAACCCAAAACAAACAGAAAACCCAAGAGAAAACCCCATCAAACCCCAAAACCACATATGTACGTGCAGGAAAAACTGTCATAAATATCAAATATCATATTATCCTTAAAATAGAGGGGTTTTCATAATCCTACAAACTTAAGGAGCCTGGAAAATTACATTATTACAACAAAAGTTTCTGTTATTTTGCCTATTTTCACGAGTAATTAGCTCTGATCCAGTCCCAGTTCCACCAGATCCCCCCAAATCTTGGAAGTGGCATTTTTAGTCACGTTTTATTTCTTTTTTTAACAAAAGGAGGGAATTGCCACGCTCACCAGTGTCCTTATTTAATGCTTCCTTCTTCTGTCTCCTCTGCAGGAGCCACCAGGGCTTCGAGACAGGTCCCACCAGCAGGTCTGGGGCAGGCTGTGGAGGAATCCAAACACCACCTAATTAAATTTATTGTTAAAATAATTTGTTCCTTGCTGGGGGAAGAAGCCTCACCCTCCTCCTCTCTTATCTTAGGAAGCAGAGAAGGGATTTCTGCTGAAATAATAGCAAAATAATCATCCAGAGCCAAAAGTCTGAACCCTGCCCTAGAGTTGGGTGGGGAAATCCCACCAGCAGGAGCTCCTGGGATGAAGGAGAGCAGCGAGATCTGCAGCTCCCTGCTCATAAATGTCTTTATTTCCAAGGAGCACCTGCCCCAAGAGGGCACTGTGATATCAGAGATACTTCATCACTGGCAGAAGCAGCAGGACACAGACATGTCCAGCCACCCACCCACCCCTCCACGCTCTGTGGTGGATCAAGGGGACACCTCACCTGCTTTCCATGGTTTCTTTCCCTTTTAGGGGAACGTGCAAGCAGGAGAAGCAGCAAAAAGCTCATTTTTCTGGAAAAACGTCATGCAAAGTCTTCTGCTTCTTCCCAAGCCTTCCTTTTGTCTCTGCATGGGATAAACCTCAGTTTGCTTTGGCCCTTCTCCTCTCAGGGTCACAGCGAGTTCCTTGCTTGGCTTCTCAGGCACTTCCTACAAACCCCACAAAAGCCTCTCCAGTTATTGGATGGAGTCAGTTCAGCAAATGGACCTTCAGACCCTCTCCCCAAAGTGCCTCCTTCCCTCTTTGATGCCCACACCAACTACCTGGGCCAAGATCACCTCCTTCTGCCATGGTTTGTCTTCCAAATCTCAGCAGCTTTCCCGTGTCCAGCCTGTTCTCTGCTTTAACTCCAGGCTCCACCTAGGACTGGCTCATCCAGACCTGTGGGAGAAGCCACCTCAGGGGTGAGCTGAGCACCTTCAGGAGGTGTTTTAGCACCTGACTCTAGAGCAGCTCATGAAACCAGCCTCTGACAACACCCCCACCCTCTAAAGGCTTTGAAACATCAGCTCCATAACCCTGACCCTTTGCTGTTCTACCTTAATGACACTTGGATTTAAAGGGCATAACTTGATGTGGCAAGAAAAGCTGCTCAAGTCCCAATTTTTCTCTTGGACTTCATCACCACCCAATTCCAGCTCCATTTCCACTAGACTTGCTGCAGCTTCTGGAACCTCTGCCTTGCTCAGAGCCTCACCTGAAGCTCCTCCTGTCTGAGCATGACAAAGCCCCAGGAGGACAGAGGTAGCAGGGACACAAATGTCTCTGGATGTGTCAGCCTGTCAGGTCCCACAGCCCTTCCCTTGGGCTCACCAGGACCTTTGGAGGATCTCCCTGCTCTGTGTGCAGGAACCAGCCACTTGAAGACCAAGCCAAGCACCAGCAGCACGAGCCAAGGAGGAAAAAGCTGCTCAGCTTTGGGAAGGAGCTATCTGAGCAGGCAGGACCATTCCCACTTACCTCCTAAGGTCTCACTCGTGTTCCTTCCTCTTTCCAAAAGAGCTGCCAGAGTCCTCCTGCTCCTGGAGCAGCCAGAGCTTGCTTGGCCCCCTTTATCTCCTCCTCCACTCCAGTTAATTGCCTTCAGGCTTGAGCTCCTTGGCAGGTGCAGAGCAGCCCATTAGCCCTTTCCATCCTTCATCTCCCTTGGCACCTAAGGGAGCTCAGGAGCTGCTCCAGGAGGTGGAGGTCTGGCCAGCTGCCATCTCCCCATTCCCTCTGATTGCTTACAAGCCCATTTGATGTCCCTCACATGGTTTAAATCCTCATTTACATGAGGAGATTTTTCTGGCCAGGTTTCTCTTTGGTGTCTGAACCTTGGGTTAATCAAATGGGCATCCCCAGAGCTCTCTGCTTGGTGTTCCTCTCATCCTGCTGAGTTCCCCCCAACCAGCTCAACCAGTTTGTTCTGTCTGAACAAGAGGCAAGATGTGATGGGAGGCTGCTGTGGGGATCACCAGGGACACGAGGTCCCAGATCTCCTTATCTGCCAAAGGAATCACAACCCAACATGGTCAGAGTGTTTTAAACAAACACCAATCCTTGAAACGTGAGAAGAAAGAAAGAGAGAGACACGAGACCATGGCCAAATTTAGGCTGCAGTTGAATAATCAAAACTATGGGTCCATCTCAAGTCTTCCAAGTCTTTGACCCCTGCCTTGACATCAATTAGAGGGATCTCAAAAGGATAGTCAGCAGAACAGGGTGTTTAGCATCTTCTGGAGACATTTTCTAAGCATCTTGAAGCACCTTTGCTCCCATTTAATCAGAGAAGAGCATTAATAATTTCAAAGGCATCTTCCAGCCTTTAGAAGAGCTTCTTTTCCCACTGCTCTTGTGATCTTGGACCCCATTGTGACCTTTGAACCCCCGATGCCACCATGACCTTTGATCCCACAATGACATTTTATTCTGCTGTGGCCTTTGACCCATGACCCCACCTTGACCACCACACCACCACATTTGACCCAACCTATGACCCCCATGACACCACCTTGACCTTTTAACCTGCGCTGACCATTGACCCAACCATGACTTTTGACCATGCTGAAAGCCCAAGCACCAACCCCAACATCTCTAGGCCCACCCAACATCAAGACCCTGGTGGGAATTGGTGGGGAACGTCCAGAAGGGACACTGGACTTATTTAATTATTAGAGAAGAGCTAAAACCTGAAGACCACAAGCAGTGAAGAAGATCCTTACCTTGGAGAGCAGCTGGATCATTAAGAGGAGATACTTGAGGTTCTTCAGATTTTCTTTTCACTCATGTATAAAGCACTTTGTGCTTCCACAAGCAGGTGGCAATGTCTTCAAAGAGGAGGAGGAACAACAGAGGGACTCCAATCCTACAAGTCTTTTAGGGCTCAGTGTCATCAACTGATAATAATCAAAGTTCTTCACCCACTAAACCTCCCTTGACCTACGTCTCTAGGAGGAAACACCCCAGTTAGTCTTAAAATACACCAATACTCCAATAAATATAAGATAAAAAGTAGAATTAATCTGTTAGTGATGCCACAGATGACTTAAAATCCACTCTTGTCTATATGGTTATTAATTGGCAGCATCCCCATTAAACACTCCCAGTTCTGGCTTTGAAAATTGGCTTTATTGGGCTCATCCATATCAATTTTTTTAATTAAATCTTTATTTTTTTCCCCCAGAACTGTTCAGAAGTGTGGCTCTCATTTTGGCAATGAAAACAAACCTGAAGATGCTTTTTTCTGATTTTATAGTTTAATTCTTCTCCCCTATTTTGTGCGTAAGGATAAAAAGAGCAGAAAAGACAAAAACCTGTGGAAAATGAGAGGTTTGAAATGGATCAAAGACATTTAAAACCAAATAAATCCCGTTAACCTGACTGTTCTTAGGGAATTATTCCAAATACTAATGTTAGAAAAGTTGAATTTTCAGAGAAAAGTATTTTAAAGTATTTAAATTTTAAAATACTTTTCTCTGAAAATACTTTAAGTATTTAATTTTAATTTTAAAGTATTTAAAGTATTTTCAGAGAAAAGTATTTTAAAGTATTTAATTTTAACTTTAATTTTAAAGTATTTAAAGTATTTTCAAAGTAGAGTATTTAATTTTAAAATATTAAAAGTATTTTGAGAGAAAAGTATCTTAAAGTATTTAATTTTAAAGTATTAAAAGTATTTTCAGAGAAAAAGATTTTAAAATATTTAACTTCAATTTTAAAGTATTTAAAGTATTTTCAGAGAAAAGTATTTGAGAGTATTTAATTTTAAAATATTTATTTTCAGAGAAAAGTATTTTAAAGTATTTAATTTTAATTTTAAAGTATTTAAAGTATTTTCAGAGAAAAGTATTTTAGAGTTTAATTTTAAAATATTTATTTTCAGAGAAAAGTACTTTAGAGTATTTAAAGTATTTTCAGAGAAAAAGATTTTAAAATATTTAATTTTAACTTTAAAGTGTTTTCAGAGAAAAGTATTTTAATTATTTAACTGAAAAAGGTTCCTGGGAATCCCCATACAAAATAAACCCACATCTCACCACGACCAACATTGTGTATATTTAACTCAAACCCAGTCACTTGCTCTTCTTAGATTTCCTGGTAGTGCAGAAGATACAGAAATAGAGAAAATAAAGGTCTAGGAACAGTTTTATTGGATTCTGGGAAGTATCGTGCAACAAATACCTTTTTTTTTTTCCTCCTTGCCCAACTTTCAGATGACAGGTTGAGATTTACACGTGTAAAATTAGCACCAGGGGAGGAAGAGTCTTCTCCTTACAACTGAATTTCAGAGGTGGTTATAAAAGAAAACAGAGGAAAAGGCAGAAAAAAACCCAAATCTGGGTGACCTTGCAGTTTTATTTTCAACATCCTCGATATTTAAAGCTAAACATCCAGACAATTTTCCCAGCATATCTAAATAATATTTATAATAATGGAATAATTCTTATTTTCTGTACATGGAGGAACAGTGAAGTGTCAGGTGGCGACCACCACAAAGGACCAGCAAGGTGAAAATAGTCAAAAAGAAATTAAATAAGGAATCCAAGTGAGGAACTGGCTCCTCTTCCAAGTCTTTGCAGCTGTGGCTTGCTGCAAAGATCAAGAAATAAAAGGGAAATATCCTGAATCCGGGTCAAACACCCTCATTTATCCCACGATATCCTAATTACATGGACCAAATCTTAGTAATTCCCCCCCTTCCTACCTGCACGATGACATCAGGCTTTATTTTCCATATTTCTGTGAAAAAAACCCAACTTGCTCCTCGTGGTTCTTGCTGCTTTCAAGGAGTTCTACAAACCCTCCACTCTGCTGAGCAGGAATTCTCATTGAGGAGCTTTAAATATCATATTATCATGTGTCATTTTCTTAAGGCAATGGGAGAACCCCTTTGAAATATCCCAATTTACAAATCAAAACTAAGATTTCCTTCGTAGCCACCTCTATATTTTATTACACTATTCACCTGACTCTTATTATAAACAAAGATCATAAGGAAGAGGCAACTTTTCCTCACAGCTTGGGGAATATATATATTATTTTACGGATTTTTTGGATCACTCCCACCTTTTGGGGTCACATGCATGGAGCCAACAGCAGCCAGCTAAAAATCAGAGCAAAATCATTTGGTTTCATCCCAAACCAGCTGGGTTTTTTTGGACTGGTAACCATTAGCACTAGAAAAATGTCCAAAAATGTCAATTTTACCGCTGAACTACCCAGAGGAGCCTCCACAGCCACCAAGCACTTCACCACCAGGAGAGTAACAAGACTCTGAATTTTTCTTCAGCTTTCTTTTATTAATGCTTGGACTTTCCAGCACTGCACACCAGGCACCCAGGGTCTGCATCAGACCCCCCAAAAATTCCACCCCAACTGTCCCTGCATCACCAAACCAAACACATCCAGCCAACCCTTCAACTTGAGTCGTTGCTTCTACCCCAAAATATTCCCCTCTCCTCTCTCAGGGTTTCCACCTCTGGCTTAGGAAAAGATTAAGTGCACCCAATTTATAAGGCAGCTCTCGATTGTATTTTCCCGTGCACACATTTACATCAGGCACACGGGTAATAGAAAAAAAAGAGTTTGGAGTACAAAAAAAATAAGGGTTATAACATAGGAGTACCAAACAGCTTTATTCCCCCCAGACCAATTTATACACAGGACGGAACACCCCCCACCCCCAACCCCCAAATTCAGGATTTTTCTTTTAAGCTCCCAAATAATTGACAACTGTAGTGTACACCCTAAAAAAACCCTGCAAATTAACACCACCAGCCTCCTGGTTGCCTACGCAGCCTGCACCAATCCTCTCTCTTGCACACACAAAGGTATTATAAATAATTTTCTTCACAAAAGGAGGTTTTATTGCACATTGTACATGCCAAGAGCTAAAAGAAAGGCTCGGACCTTTCACTTGATAACTGCTTAAATACTCAGCATTTACTTGTGTTATGGAGACTACTGCGTTTTTCAGGCTCTAATCTTAATTATCTAATTACCTAACCTGATAATTTAAAGTAAAAGAAGCAGAACAGAAAATACACCTCGGACTGTATAGCTCTGTGAAAGAAGCTTCTTGAAATTTCACTGTATAAAGTCATTAAAAACATCTGAGCTCATGAAAAAGTCTCTTTCAAAACGCCTGCATTTATTTTTTTATGACTATAAAGTTATGCAGAGAGCTGCTCGTGTAATCATATGTTCCTTCTCTTTTGCAGAATTAGATGCTCCTGTGTTGTGCTGGCTAAAAAAAAAATAGAGTTATAGTGTTAAGAACAGGAGTTAGTGTGTTGGTCTCTGTGGTGGGGCCAGGCAAGGAGCCCACCAGAGCACCAGAAGAAGACACTGGGCACAAGAAGTGGCCCCCAAGCATCAAGGCCATGTGTAGTCCCTGGTAAGTGGGTCTCTAGCCTAAGGAATATGGGTAATTTATCATTAATACGTGGGTTTATGGGACGCTGCACTAAGATACGGCCACTAAACAAAGAGAACGCTTCCTGATGACACCTGGTAGAAAGGCCTCACCTGCATCTTGAGGGTTAAAACTCCAAAAACAAGGATTAAAAAAGTTGATCGGGTGTTTTGCCAAAGGTTTCTAAAGCTCTCAGCCATCACCAGCTCCAGAAAGGGCTAAACCCAGCAAAACCAAGCCACCAGGATTGCACTATTACAAAGGAACAAGTCCATGGAGGGGTCTCCGGCTGCGGTTACGGGACGGCCACTTCCAGGAGACGGTTGTTTTTTCGCTTGCAGGTCGGGATGTTCCCGTTCTTCTGGCTGCCTTGAATGAACTTCACACACACTTTGTCCTGTCTGAACTGCACCAGAAACCTGCGGGAGGGAGGGAGGGAGAGACATTGGGGTTAAAGTGGGGAAGAAAATCACCAGGAGAAGTCTTCTACTCGCTTGAGTAGAAGCAACCACTCAACCAAGGACCAGGAGCTCCTTGGTTCTGAGCATCACTCCAGAAGATTCCATGTTCCATGATGGGTTGGGAACATAAAAAAAAGCCATAGGTTATGGGATGGCTTGAGTGTCCTTTAAGTAGCATCTCTTAATTAATGCCTTTAACCGTGGACCTTTGACAAGAGTTTCTCTTCCTTTAGAAAGAATCTCTAACGTCCCAGAAAAATGTTTCCAGCTGCTTCACCATCATTCAAAGGGACTTTTCTGCTTTCATGGAAGGAAGATAAATATTTCTATAGCAGCATCAGAGGTGCTGCTTTTCTGGTTTACACTTAATTTAGTTTATCTCATAGGTCTAATCCTTCGTTGGCCTTCACAGCCTGCTCGGTGACAGGGAAAATCCACTTCCTCCTCAGAAATCTCCACCTTTAGGTATTTCCAAGATAAATCCATCTGGGTTTGACTCTTTACTTATTTATTTCATTCAATGAGGAGAATTGCTTTTAAATAATAAATAATAATAATAACAACAACAACAACAACAACAACAATAATAATAATAAAAATAATTAAAAAATTAAAAGATCCACCAGGCTCCTGCAGAACAACAACAACAACAACAACAACAACAATAATAATAATAATAAAAATAATTAAAAAATTAAAAGATCCACCAGGCTCCTGCAGAGCCTCAAACTTCTCTCTGCTTTCGACAGTGGGATTAAGAGCCATCAACAGGGCAGCGCTGACCTAAAAAGTCCTCTGTGAATGCAGCACATTCTGCCCCTGAGCATCCTTAAAAAGTCCTCCAGCAGAGGCCAAAAACTTCAAAGAATTTCTCCTGCAGCCGGAAACCACAAATCAAGCTGCCAGGGAGGGCTCAGGGGAGGACGTGGCCTCTGGAGCTGCCCTTTGCTCCCGCTTCCCTCTGCTCCAGCATTAACTTCTTCAGTGCTCCCAGCCGTGCGAGTGTATGGAAAACATAAGTAGGTCTTGGAGCCATCATCTCATCATCTCAACACTGCTTCTTCCTACACTCGTTGTTCCCATATTATCTATAATCTCTTTACTAGACATACCCCTGGATCAACAGCATGTTGATTGTGTCTAATACATTTACCATTTCTCCTCCTTCTTCTCCTCCTTCCTCCTTCTCTTTCCTTCTCCTCCTTCCTCCTTCTCCTCCTTCCTCCTTCCTTCTCCTCCTTCCTCCTTCTCCTCCTTCCTCCTTCCTTCTCCTCCTTCCCCTTCCTTCTCTTCCTTCCCCTTCCTTCTCTTCCTTCCCCTTCCTTCTCTTCCTTCTCCTCCTTCCCCTTCCTTCTCCTCCTTCCTTGTCCTTCCTCCTCCTCCTTCCTTCTCCTCCTTCCCCTTCCTTCTCTTCCTTCTCCTCCTTCCTCCTCCTCCCTTCCTTTCTTCCTTCCCCTTCTTCCCCTTCCCACTTCA
>VYZX01023091.1:180-21756 GCA_013401335.1 Brachypteracias leptosomus | reverse complement strand
TTATTATTATTATTATTATTATTATTATTATTATTATTATTATTATTATTATTATTTAAAAATCTGGAGAGCTGCAGCCTCTGCAAGCCCAGCAAAGAGATTGTCTTCATTTAATTAGCTCCTTCTAACCCGGAAAATTAACTTGGCACCCTCATTGCACTCCCCTCATGCATAAGTGACCCCTCCTGCTTCCTACGTGGGGACAGAGCTGGTGACAACGACGACATCTCCTAGGGGAGGATCAAACTTCCTGGTTTAATAACTATGGTTTAAATGCCAAACAACTTCTGTGCTGGCAGAAGAAAAAAATAAAAAGTAGCCAGAGTATTAAACAGCTTTATTCAAATGGCGCAAGAAATTTGCCTCTTCATCCCAAAAAGCTTTTGAGATCAAGGAAAAGTTGAGGATGCCACTCACCATTTAAAACCAAGATTAAATGTGATAATCAGGGGCTTCCACAACAGGGTGGACCTTGCAGGGTTGAGTTTTCTTAAATACTTCAACTACTTAAATACTTCTTAAATTAATAATTAATTAATTCATACTTATTCTTACTTAATACTTCTTCAATTGGCAAATAGGAAATTTAAATTCTATTTTAAAATGATTGAAAATTGAAATTAAATTTACATTTACAGAGACCAAAAATATTTTAATTTTACATTCAATTTATATTTACAGAAGACTTAGATTTAGTTGTGAATCAATACAGTCAAAGTGCTGCTTTTGTTTGGAAAAATTGCTGAAAACTCGAGATTTTAGTCATCTCTGCATTAATTTAAAATAGGAGTTTAAAATCACCCATTTACATGCACCCAACATTAAGCCTTGCCTTTGGAAAAAGGCTTTTTTTAAAAAAAAAAAAATCCTCAGACTATTACATGACAGAAAAAAATTTATACATGACAAAAAATTGATAACAATGATCCTGTGGATAAAGAAATTCCATTTTATTACCTTCCCATTGGCTCTATTGATCTTATTGACGACTTCGGCAATAATGATCTTCTCATCCACGGCATCTTTGAGCTTCTTGTACTTGGGGTTCTTGCTGATTTCCAGGTAAGCCCCTTGGAAGGGCTGCCCAACACTGGCCAACAGAAAAGACCAGGGAGACATGAGTTAAATACAAATTTCAGGGAAGAAACAAATTGGNAGGAGGAAGGAGAAGGAAGGAGAAGGAAGGAGAAGGAAGGAGAAGGAAGGAGAAGGAAGGAGAAGGAAGGAGAAGGAAGGAGAAGGAAGGAGGAGGAGGAAGGAGAAGGCAGGAGGAGGAGGAAGGAGAAGGAAGGAGGAAGAGGGAAGGAGGAAGAGGAGGAGAGGGAAGGAGGAGAAATGGTAAATGTATTAGACACAGAACCTTGTCTACATTAACAGCACAGAATAGAGAAATTCATCACCAACCACCACAGTAACAGGATTTTCGTTTCCCTTGCTCTGGAGATGTTTCCCAATTAAACAGGCCAAATTGCCCCCCTGCCTATGCAGTTGATTTGGATTTAAAGCCACCCAATAACAGCCCCTGTGGATAAAACTTGAGCAGGACTGACCCTTCTGCTCCTTTGCAGCATTTCACACAAGAACTTGCCTTCAAGACCTGCTTGCTTGTGAGATACGCACCAGGTCTTCACCGAGACTCGTGGTGCTTGACAGCCACCCCATCACCATCATCTCTATCAACCTCAGGGTTATCCAGGAAGAGCTTTGATACCAGCCAAGAGCCAGGGACTGTTTGGAAGTCCCTTTAGCCAATCACTCGGATTAAATTACAGTCCTAAATGAAGAGCTTTGCCAAGACCAGAGCCCAAGAGGAGCTGGTATTTTATGTGGAATATCTTTGTAATTGCATTTCAGGGAGATGGGAGAGGGAAGGAAGGGGGCTGCTATTTTAGTACTCACAAGAAGTCCCTCCCTGTCCTCAAATAATTATATTATACACAGAAAATTAATGAATAATGAATCATTATCATACCAACTAATAAACTTTATCATTTCCTCCACCCTCAGGCCAATAAAAGGGCTCAACAGGAGCTAATCAGCTCTGGACACAAGATAAAAAGAGATGGAAATGTTTCTAAGTGGGTGCAGGGTGGGGAAAAGTATTTTAAATTTCTACCGTGTTGGAGCTTGGAGGGTTTTTTGTTTTATTAATTAGTATTAGGAAACTACAGTCATCAAAACTATAGATTCCCTTTAAACTTGGTCCCTAAGCAAATGATGATCTACAAGCTAAAACTGAAATGAATCAACCTTCTAGCCCAGGTACCACTTAAATATGTCTGAGATAAAAGTAACTCATAAATATATTTTGCTGTATAGTATTTTGTTGTTCAGTCTTGGTGTAAAAAGCACCAAACCAGGGATATAAAGGAAATTCCTTCCTTCCCAAGGAGCTCTGATCAGATGTATCCTGACTCAAAGCACAAATATCTCCTTGCTCCTGGAAAAGTCCAAAACCAGCAGCATAAAAAGACATCCCAAAGCAAATAAGCAACAGTGACCTACTGAAGAGGCTCCTGAGATGGACAAGACCTTTGTTTTCAAGACAAACACAATTTCTAAGCTCATCTTCACTTAAAATTTCAATTCAATGTCTTTCAAGGGCATCAGATTTCTATTTTGTCCGTTTCATTGCATAAAAAAAGTGCATTCCTTGAGTAAAATCAGATCCCCCTGCACCTTCTGGAGTAATATTTGCTCTGCAGATAGCAAGAGGAATTTATCAGTTAAGTCTATTTGAGAAAAAAAAAAGAAGTTATTTGCAGAGATTTCACATTTTTAAAACGTCTCCAATTAAAAAAAACCCAAATTATAAAATGGAAATGAACTTCTAGGCACTTTTTTGGGTTTTAAGTGTCCTTTCAGAAAGATTTATACCAGTGTAATTGACTTAATCTTCACTTTGGAGCGTGGTGCTGAGCATCCTAAGCTCGAACATCCCTGGGAGTCTCATTGTCACAGCCTTTGTTGGCTGCAGGCCCCAGCGTGATGGAAACTGGGGGAAAGGGTGAGAGTTCCTCCCTTCTCCAAGTCCTCCAAACTTTTACGATGTGAACAGGTCACCGGGGGTTAGAACAACAGAACTTTGTGGCTTCTGGAGAGGAGTGCTCAGGATGAGTGGGCTGCAAGAACGTCCCAGTTGGAAGCAAACTGAGATCAGCTTCCAGGGTTGGAAAGTAAAACATGGTCACGAAGAAAATGGACTTTCCTGCTTAGGATAAAAAGCAAAATCTTGCTTTGTTTCCTAGGCAAGGATATTGAGTTTATTGCAGCAGATGAAGTCATTACCTGGCTGGGTATAAAGCCTTCTTGTCCTTGAAGAGCTCACTTGCTTCCAGTTTCTCTTCATAGATGAGCTTCTGCTGGTCTGTGAACTGCTCCCTGTACTTTTTACACTGCAAAGCACAAGATATCAAGCAAACCAATGACTGATCCTTCCCAATCGGATCTGAAGCAGCAGCTCCACAGACTCATATTTGCTTATTGCTCAAGAAGCACATTCTTGGTATGCTTCTGAAGTGACTCAGCTCCACCCCACGTGCCTTGGAGCCCAATATCAAACAGAGGGGGTTGTTCTCCTCACCCATTCCAGGTACTTCTCAATTACACGCAAAACAATATCTCAAGCATCTCATTTCATTGCAACGTGAGCTTGATCTACCAGATTTGGGCTAAAAAGGTTCCCAGAAATACCTATAGAGCTCCACAACTGTGGATTGTAGCCTGCAAAACATCCCAGCAGGACTTACAGGGATTCTCACTGTTCTCCCCACCCAACAATCCACCCCAAATCCCAGCTAATCACAGTTCCCAAGTCAAAAATTCCACCTGGTACTTCCAGTGTTGGTCCAAGACCTAGTCCTGGCCATGAACACAAGTATTACAAGCTTATAATTAATAGGCATATTGCTTTACTCTTAAATTAAAAGCTGCTGGCAGGAGGCAATCCTCTCCTCCTAGCCTCAGGAGGAGGAGGCAGGATGGTTACACCCCTTGCAGGCCAAAGATAATGATCAAAACCCATTATTTTCCAAAGAAACGAAATCATTCTGGCTGGAAGGGGAAGAAACACATCCTAAAACCAGGTCCTTCATGAACAGAGCTACTGAGGAAGTTCTATAGAGACTGGAGCAGACGGTGTCCTACCCTCCACAGATGGAAAATCCTCTTGAGCTCCTTGTGAGTTGAGTCCAAGAACAGGTAAGGTCTGGCCGGCCAGTTTTTATCTATTGGTGATAAAGAAGGCATCTTGTTCTTCATTTCCAGGAAGTATTTTTGCATCTGTTGATCAAATTGAAGCGAGATGTTTTATTAATCCCTAAATATCAGAGTTACTGCATGGGAAAGAGATGAGCTGTGATTAAAAACAACCCTGAGCTGGCACAAACCTCGATACGCATTTTAAAAGCCAGATATTTGAGAAATGCAGATTGAGATACCATAGAAACACGGAGAATGTTTAATTAATACTATTCCTAACTACTTTGTACTATTCCTAACTAGTACTACACCTTCACAACACTCTCCCCTTTCTTTACAGCATCATTTGCCATAAGCTCGGCTTGGATATTTCCTTGCAGACATTATCAAGGCCATAATAAGGCTAGAAAAAATAATTAAAGCAGAGAAAATCTACACGTGCTTTGTACAGATAGATACATACAAGCCTCTGGAGGGTAAATTCATAGATTTTTCTCCCAGCGTTGGCTCTGAAGAATTTCCTGTACTCCCGACGGACCTGAAAAGTCAAACAAACCCTCCAAGTGAATGCAAAGAATGAATTTGTTTGCACAGGTACTTTTTTTATAAAGCTCTACGCCGGAAAATCCCAATAAAATACACAAACATGCAACGTGCTCCCTGCAAGAGGGACACCAAGTGGGTAGGCTTAAAATAAATGGACCAGATGGAGAGGTCAGGAAGTTACTTGACCTCACCTAAGTCCTTTGAAAGTTTAACAGAGACTTGGAAATACTTTCATCTGAAAAGGCAAATTATTCAAGTATTGAATTCACAGCATCAATCTATTTTCACAGGCTTTTGCATCAAAAAGGGAGGTATCATCAGTGATAGGTATTTTACTGCATCTGAAGTGACACTGAATATACTAATTACACAGTTAACTGATTAGCAGCTTCTGATTGTTCTTTAATATTCTTAACACACAGAAATTTCCATAATAAAAAGGGATTTCCATAATAAAAAGGGATTTTTTCATGTCCCAGAGCTGACATGCATGAAAAAAAACCAAACTCTTTTCACACGAGGAATCTTCATTCCAAAAGGAAAATAATGTTTTGGTGCTTTAAGGGCAGAGAATCGACACAAAGGCTGCTTAATATCAGCTTTTAAAATTGATATCTGCTATTTGCTCCTAAAAATTTATATTAAAAAAAATATGAAAAGTCAGAAAAGTGATTGCTGAGAACCATTTTTTGCAGGTAATTCATGTCGCTGAATTCCCTGTAACTAGACAAGAAAGGGAAACCCAGAGAGGAAGAACCCACATCAATTTAGAAGAACAATTTCACTTGCTTTGGGGCATTTTAAGATAAACCAGGACTTTGAGAGCAAGACTCTGTAGTGCCAGCAGTGAGGGTGGTGAACCTTGAGCAACTAACTCATCATTCTAAGTTCTTAGAGCTTTGGAACTTGTCATAAAATGTAAAATTTGAGTCATTTTAAACAAAGCCCACACAGAATTTGCTTGATTTCCCGTTAAGATGTAGTCACCAAGCTGCCATCATCCCAGGCAAAGCCAGCACCTAATGGCTTGATACTAAAAATGATGAGAGTTCTTATTCCCTGAGTTTTGGTGCTCTGGAATTAGCGTTCATCCTTTATTAATTACCCAGGGATGGGAAGGAACACACTTGGAGCCACTCCAACCACCACCCCCCCCAGATCTCCCCACGCTCCCACTTTGATGCCCCCACTTTCTGTGCCTGCAAGGGGTGCAGATGAGTCTGGAGCAGAGGGACTCAGGTCCACCCACACCTCCCCTTGGCGCTGCAGGGAAGCTGCAAAGCAAGCACTGAGAACTGCAAGCCAGCCCAGAAAAGCCTCCACCTGGAAAGTGCCACTAATAATGCCAGGAAAACCCACTCCTACAATTAAAAACCCAACCCTAAAACCTCAAGAATTCACACTTGCATCTCGACTGCTTGTCCTGACTAAATCTTCCCCTCCATGTGTAGGGGCGAAAATACAAACGAGTGGTCAAAGTGATATATTGGAATCACTTGTTCAGAAAAATCTGCTTCAGGTGATGCCAAAGTGCCACTAATTTTAAAAATACATTGAAAAAAAACCCCACACCTCAGACAGGCAGAACCATATTCCTGCTGTGATGTGCCTTGAAGGCTTTGGGTTCATCAGTTTTCATCCAAATGCTGCTGTTTGATAGAAAGCAGCCCCTGAGTTCTCAGAAGGGACGTGTTGTTGCTTTAAAAAATCCCAAATCCAGACCTGTTTTGGCAGGAGGACCCAAAGTGTGGTTCTGAGCTGCAGAATGACTCCTTCAAATGGCTCCTTTGCCAGCTCTGCTTTCCACAGAGGTATTGAAATGCATTTTTAAATATAAAATACATAGAGATTATATATAATTATATTTTGTAACTATTTTCCCCACGTTATCATTGCTAGAATAAGTAGGAGAACATAAGGGCTGGGCTTTACTCTGCATTATTACCAAGGAATTAATTCCCTTTTGTACTTCTACAACACCCCTATTAGGGAAAGTGAGACCCAGCCCAACAAAACCCTTTCAGATTTCCACAGTTAAACTGTGTTGTGGAAATCACTTGGGCACAGACCTGGAACATCTCAAGATGCCACTTCCATAGTCTATCTACAGAGCAGAACGACGTTCTTCCAGATTACAAATGACTTTCCTTTTGCCAACCAGTCCTTGAAGGCATGAGATGGGAAACAAAAGACTCTTGGACATCTCAATTTTCTTGGGAATTTATGGATGCCACCAATTATAGGTAAATTCATGCAATGCCATGTCCTAAAAAGGCACGGGACATTATTATCTTGGTGGAAGCCATTAATATCTTCCCACCATGCCCTTGGGGCCAGGGCGAGAGTCCAACACCCACCTTCCCATCCCAACAGGCAGAGGTGGCAAGAAGCAAAGACCTCCTTGTAACCTTCCCAGGATCTGCACCAAAACAGGTCAGGCTTTGACCAAACCGAGTCCCTTTCACCTGACATTTATCTTGCACTTGAGAACTGGAAGTCCTGACGTGCCCAAAAAACCCACCTAAATATTGCCGTAAATGAGGCGCTCTAAGGACGGGATGAAGAAGCTGAGAGTCAAGCAACGTGTCAGAGTCACCCCTGGTGGTGAGCTTGCTTATGTAGGGGTTTGTGGAGGGAGGTGGGAGTGTTGGAGAAAGTACCTTCAGTCCAAGCCAGTAAGCCCAAATGACTGCACCAGCATGCTTACGCCTAGCCTCCTCCTTCAAGCGGCTCAACTCCCTCCGAGCCTAAAAGGGTTAGACAGTGAACAACAGAGACAGCCCGAGGCACACAGCACGACCACCAGGAGAAGCCTTCTCCCACACACAACAGCCAACTCATCAAGGAAGACAAGGTGGAAGAGCAGCGAGGAACCTGGGCAGCCCAACGGGTCGGGGGGAGGTACGGGGGAGGCTGAAACAGCCTCCGTTGAGTCGCCGTCACTGGAGGGGTTCAAAGAATGAGTAGATGTGGTGCTTGGAGGCACGGTCTAGGGGTCAGGGAGGTGTCGGATTGATGATCCTAGAGGTCTTCTCCAACCTACATGATCTTCCATAAGAGTTATTCGCCATCGGTGTTTCCATCTCCTCTTCCATGCACACCTTGGTTGGTGGTACCTCCTAACTTGATTCTTGGCCTGACCAAATGACCTTGCAGAACTTTGCATGCTCAAAATGATCAAGACTTAGTAAAAATCTCCCTATCTAGTCACTTCTTCCACTAGGCCGAGCAGAATCAGAGAATCATAGAACGTTTCAGGCTGGAAGGGACCTCTAGAGGTCATCTGGTCCAACCTCCCTACACGAGTAGGGACATCTCTACCTAGGGCAACTCTGAGACCACCTATGTAATGATGAGTTACCAGCACTGTGTTGAGGGCTTTTATTCTGGAGGATATTTTTGATTTTGATCTTTATATTCTTTAAAAAAAATTCTCCAGCCTGGTAAATTATGTCCGATGGGGCAAATCCCTCAAACTTGGTGCCTACAAAGAGACAGGCACCTACCTACATTGTTTTTGTAAAGCAAGTGATTCTAACAATAACTTTCTGAAATATTTTTCAAAAATATTTCCCTAGGAAAGGATAAAACATCACATCAATAACTTTTCTCTCTTATATTGAAACTAATTTTCCTAATAATTCAATTTAGATTATCTTTAGATATATATTTTTGTATTTAGATCATATAACTTTTATCTCTTATACTGAAATTAATTTTCCTAATAATTTAGATTATCTTTATATATATATTTTATATTCAGATCATATAACTTATCTCAAACTGAAATTAAATTTCCTAATAATTCAAATTAGATTATCTTTAGATATATATATTTTTTTAGATCATATAACTTTTATCTCTTATACTGAAATTAACTTTTCTAATAATTTAGATTATCTTTATATATATATTTTATATTCAGATCATATAACTTATCTCAAACGGAAATTAATTTTTCTAATAATTCAGTATAGATTATCTTTAGATATATATTTTTGTATTTAGATCATATAACTTTTATCTCTTATACTGAAATTAACTTTTCTAATAATTTAGATTAGATATATATTTTATATTCAGGTCATATAACTTATCTCAAACTGAAATTAATTTTCCTAATAATTCAATTTAGATTATCTTTGGATATATATTTTATATTCAGATCATATAACTTATCTCAAACTGAAATTAATTTTTCTAATAATTCTATTTAGATTCTCTTTAGGTATATATTTAGATCATTTATGTTTAAAGAATAAGGAGGCAATTTTTCATGCAATTTGTTTGATAAAAGTACTAGAACATGTTAAAAATGATCCAAATCTACTAAACATTTACACAGTTAACTTTCTGGATGTGTCCTTTTTAATTCTAACGAACGTTATCTTAAATATCACATCTGCAGCGTCGAGGAATTCATGTGGTGACAGGAACTTTGGTTACAAATAAAATAAATTATCAATATTATTTAAACAAAGACAGAGGAAACTGTATGTGTCCAATCAGAGAGCTACCCAAATATCGAGCTAGAACTACAAAGTTCCAGAGGGAAATTCTGTAGATGTTTGTTTGGATTCCCAGGGCTGCCATTGCATTAGGAACCAAATAGATTTGTATCAAAATAGCAAAGGTCAAGCTCAGAACGCGACTCCAGATGTCATCTGAGCACGTTCCTCCATCTCCTGGGTCTGCAACCACCCCCCTCCAACCTCAACAGCGGCTGGAAAATGGTTTAAATTCAACGTATTTACTGAAGGTGGGTTTTAACCAAATTTAACTAAATTTTAACTGGATTTATTAATTGAAACCAACATTTCTGGCCTCTGGTGAGCAGCATTTCCAACGTTCACATCACCCGTAACTCCGGGCTGGGGATTAGCAAGAATCTTTCAGTGGGACTTTGCTTCTGAAAACAAACAGCTGATGCTGGAATTCCTGGGATTTTTCTAGGCCTGTTAAGTTTAGAATTGCAAACTAACATCTTTTTTTTTTTTTTTTAGCTCAAAGCTCAGGTCATAAACCGGCCGCTTTGCTGGGACTTGCTGAGATTTTCTTACTGCTTCCGACCGCAGCCAGAAAAATCGCTTAAAATTCAAATTTTATATAAAAAAGTTAATTTAATTTAACCCGAAGAGATTTGAACTTTGCAAACAAAGTCTGTCCAGGGTGCAGCATACTCAGCCTGGGGAAAATCTTAATTGCATCACTAATAGTGTCACTGAAAGGACTTGTTACGGGGGGGGAAAAACCCATCACACCAAAAAACCCCAATTTCTCTCCCCCAGCGAACCATGCTTTATTTATCTAGTTAAATACATCTCCAACTTTGAGAAAACCATAATCTGGTTATTTTTAATCCAGTCTAAACTTGTTAGTGCAAATCACTACTCGCTTGCCATGCAAAAAATAATTCCTACTCTACAAAAAAACTGACATACAGAAGGTTTATTACATGTGGCATGAATGGAAATGGAAGGAATCGATGACCATGCTCTATTATTTTATAATCAATTGTATTAGTGATTCATTCCCACTATTTACTACGGGTAATGGAGGTGATGTGTGCATGGGCAGTACCTTAAATCCGAGCCAGGAAGCCCAGATAACAGCAATAGCATGTTTATTTCTAGCCTCCTCCTTCAGCCGTCTCAGTTCCCTCCGCCCCTGTGGTGCACGTGAAAAGGGGAGATGGAAAAAGCTCAGAAAAGAAAAGGTCACTGCAAGGTCCCCACGGTGCCAGGAAGAGAGGAGGAAAGGGAGAAATCAGTCATTAAAAAAAGCAAATTATTCGAGGGCGTCGCAGCCTCCCAGGCTGCACCAGCTAAAAGGTGTTAGCAGCAAAGAGAAACCCCAAAATCTGCAGGAAATATTCCCAGGTCACGTTATCCTGAAGGGTCTTTCCTCACGTGTAGTAAAGATAATTAAATGTAGGATTTATTGGTGTTCTCTTACCTGGGTGCCATGCCAATAAGCTGCAATGATCGTGGCAGCCTCATTGCAACGCTTCTGGTGCTTCAGCTCCCGAAGAAGCTTCCGAGCCTGCAAACAAGTGAAAAAGGGATTTTATTCCCCAAAATTGATGTAATTCCTTCATGTCCTGGCCATCCCTTAATGTCCTGGCCATCTCGAGTGCCACTTGAGGTCCCACCAAAGGCTGCTGCCATGCCAGGCTTGGGAATGCTACCTCAAAAAAGTGTCTCTCCAGTGACAGAAAACCATCGTTTTAAACTCATTTAAACAAAATAATAAAGTAAAAAAAAAATCAATAAAAATGGTAGAATCAAATTATGCTAGCTTGGTGCTGGTGAACTTTGCCCAGGGAGGTAGTGGAGTCACCATCCCTGGAGAGGTTCAAAACATGAGTAGATGTGGCACTTCCAGGACATGGTCTAGGGGTCAGGGAGGTGTTGGATGAAGGTTGGACTTGATGATCCTGGAGGTCTTTTCCAACCTAAATGAGAAGCTCAATGGGCAGAAGGTGGGAAGTCAGGAGGGTTCAGCGTGTTCTCCATTCTGCTTTTCACCCCATCACTCAGATGTAGCCAAGAGGAGACTCACCTTCCACCCTCTGATGTAAGACTGCACGATGATGGCTGAACTCTTTATCTTCTGATACCTCTTCTGTTGCTGTGTTGGGAATAAATAGGTGAATATTAGAATCAGAAATTAAAATATTGCAAAATAGTGATGAAACTCTTAATATACAATAACATTGGAAAATACAACCAAGGATTCAAGCAGTGGGTGTGAAAAGTGAACTATGTTTGATTGAGCAGATCACAGCTCGAGGGGAAACAAAGGGCATCAACAATGCCCCGTGGACAATGTCCCCCTCTGTTTACAGAAACACCAAGTTCATGGTCAGCAGCACAAGAGGGACACGGATTAAACACCAACAGTAAGAGCTTTATTTGTCTTTCCCAGCAGCAGAGCAGCACACGAACCACCACAAACACCCACGTTTGTTGGCTGAGCTCTTCACCATCTTTCCTGTTCCCCTCAGTCCCTTTATAACACCAGATGCTGATGGTAATTTAGGGATGGAAAAAAAAGAGACCCCATGGGTTCCTGAAGGGCACACTGGAATATTATCCAATAAAATTCCTGGACAGCCAAGCATTTGCCTCCTAAAAAGCTCAGTTCTCCAGTAGACCAGTGGTTGGTAGAATTCTAAGTGAACAATAGTTGACAGGCTTGGCAACAAGGCTTTGAAACTTCATCCTCAATTAGAGTGAACATCTCGGTGAGCAAGCTGGAGAGAATCCCCTCCAGGCCACAATTCATGCCATGACTGGTGTCCACCATGCCTTGCAAGGGAACATGCAGACAAGTGTCTGCAGATCCTTTAGGTGTCATCAAAAAGCTTTGTTCATGCAGTAGGCTCCTCATGAGACCTTCCAAATCACATGGTGGGTTAGGAGATGGTGCCCTCCATCTGCACGGAGAGGTTGAGGAACCACCTCTATCAGAGGACTGGAGCACCTCTCCTATGAGGACAGACTGAGAGAGTTGGGGTTGGTCAGGCTGGAGAAGAGAAGGCTCCGAGGGGACCTTCTGGTGGCCTTCCAGTAAGGGGGCTACAAGAAAGCTGGGGAGGGACCTTTTAGGATGTCAGGTAGTGGTAGGACTGGGGGGAATGGGTCAAAACTAGAGGTGGGGAGATTCAGAGGAGATGTTAGGAAGAAGTTCTTCCCCAGGCGGGTGGGGAGACACTGGCCCCGGTTGCCCAAAGAGGTGGGGGAAGCCCCATCCCTGGACATTGTGAAGGCCAGGTTGGATGAGGAGCAACTGATGTAGTGGGAGGTGTCCCTGCCATGGCAGGGGGTTGGAAAGAGATGATCTTTGGGGTCCTTTCCCACCCTGACGATTCTATGATTCTATGATCACCCATCATAATCATGAGGGTCTTGCTATGACTTCATCCCTCTTTTATTCCATCTCCTATATTCCATCAAGCTGACGTGCACCCAACACCAAAAGGCAGCTGAGATGCTTCAGAATTGTTTGAAAGCTTCATAAATCTGTTTTTTTTATCCTAAATCAACGTTGTTTACAACTGACAGAAAGACATGAAAGAGTCTTCCCAGCTCCACCACCAGATTGGGAATGGTTTAGAAGTGTATTAATAACAATACCCAGCTAGGAGCTATAATTAAAATAAATCCCTGGGATCCTCCCCAGCTGCATTCTTCAGCCTCAAAATGCAAAGGTTCCAAATAAGGCAAAAACCCACAGAAAGCCTCAGGAATGGCTGAATTCCACATTTTTCACCCATTAACCATAGGCTTTGAAGGCACTCTCAGGCTGGACAGCATCTTAGCTGGAGGAAAAGGGTCACAAAATCCTGCTCCCCCAGGGCTCAAGGACTCTGGGGAGATTTTTAATTATTTAAGCACTTCATAGTGCTCTACAGAAATGATATTTTCTTTATTCGCATGATTGGTACCTAAATACTAATATAAAATTGAATTATCTCAACGCTTCACCATATACATCAAGGGAAAATATTGTAGGAATGAAATATCATGGTCTATAGAAACAAAATTTTCTCTCTTCACATGATTGGTATCTAAATACTAAGATAAATTGAATTATTTCAACCCTTCTCCATACGTATCAAGGGAAAATATTGTATGAAGATTATATAAAATATTGTGGTCTATAGAAACTAAATTTTCTCTCTTCACATGATTGGTATCTAAATACTAAGATAAATTGAATTATTTCAACCCTTCTCCATACGTATCAAGGGAAAATATTGTATGAAGATTATATAAAATATTGTGGTCTATAGAAACTAAATTTTCTCTCTTCACATGATTGGTATCTAAATACTAAGATAAATTGAATTATTTCAACCCTTCTCCATACGTATCAAGGGAAAATATTGTATGAAGATTATATAAAATATTGTGGTCTATAGAAACTAAATTTTCTCTCTTCACATGATTGGTATCTAAATACTAAGATAAATTGAATTATTTCAACCCTTCTCCATACGTATCAAGGGAAAATATTGTATGAAGATTATATAAAATATTGTGGTCTATAGAAACTAAATTTTCTCTCTTCACATGATTGGTATCTAAATACTAAGATAAATTGAATTATTTCAACCCTTCTCCATACGTATCAAGGGAAAATATTGTATGAAGATTATATAAAATATTGTGGTCTATAGAAACTAAATTTTCTCTCTTCACATGATTGGTATCTAAATACTAAGATAAATTGAATTATTTCAACCCTTCTCCATACGTATCAAGGGAAAATATTGTATGAAGATTATATAAAATATTGTGGTCTATAGAAACTAAATTTTCTCTCTTCACATGATTGGTATCTAAATACTAAGATAAATTGAATTATTTCAACCCTTCTCCATACGTATCAAGGGAAAATATTGTATGAAGATTATATAAAATATTGTGGTCTATAGAAACTAAATTTTCTCTCTTCACATGATTGGTATCTAAATACTAAGATAAATTGAATTATTTCAACCCTTCTCCATACGTATCAAGGGAAAATATTGTATGAAGATTATATAAAATATTGTGGTCTATAGAAACTAAATTTTCTCTCTTCACATGATTGGTATCTAAATACTAAGATAAATTGAATTATTTCAACCCTTCTCCATACGTATCAAGGGAAAATATTGTATGAAGATTATATAAAATATTGTGGTCTATAGAAACTAAATTTTCTCTCTTCACATGATTGGTATCTAAATACTAAGATAAATTGAATTATTTCAACCCTTTTCCATAGGTATCAAGGGAAAATACTGTATGAAGAAGATATGAAATATCATATCAAGTTTATATGTTATATGAAATACCAAGAAAATGTATGAAACAATTAAATTAACCCCCAATTTAGTAAAGATAATATCTTACTGCATATCTCCTGTACCAGGAAGCAATCACAATCTGGCTCCTCTTCATCAGCAAGAAGCGCGTGCGGCACTTCCAGCCCCTGTAGATCTTCTCAATCAGGGTGGCCAAGTCCTCCAACCGCTGCTTCCTCAGGTCTTCCAGTTTGAAGAGCTGGGTAGGGGGGAGGTTTAGGGTTTTGTTTGACATAGGAAGAACAACAACAGCGGAAGAGAGACCAGAAGCAGCCCATAAGCACCAACTATTGTAAAAAAAAATCTCTTTAAGTCTCACTTAAAGACACCTTTTGGTTTCTTCACCTCCAGAACCATCGGCAGATCCATCAACAAGGTTTGTGGCAGCTTCACAAGTCAGTGCACACAATTATATATTAAATTATATATATTATATATATTAAATTCAGGCTATTTTAGAGTCTTGATCCACACCTTTGATGGATTTCACATTAAAAAGGGCCTTTGTTATGCAGTTTATGCTCATGAAAGTTGGCTTGATTTTGTAGAAGACTCTTTCCACTTACCGTCCTTGGGTTGCGGATGAAGATCTTTGATCTACCAAAGGAAAATTCTTCTTCAGGGATTTCCAACTCATTAAACAGCACCTCTACTCCAGCCCTAAGAGGAAGTAAATGAGGTTAACAAACGTAACCCCCCAGCTCCACAAATTCCTCATTTGCATATTCACAGATTAATTCATGGCAAGGGTGTGAAAGTGTGTTTGAAATTCTTAAATAGCTCTTGACATCAGAAGATTGACAACCTCAGTCATTTACTCTCTGCTTTTTTAGCTCAAGGCAAGAAGAATCACTAGAGATTGAGAATAATTTGAGGAAAAAAGAGCAATTTTTGATTTAACAGCATCAGCAATGGACTGTTTTTCCCTCTTACATTTATAATGATTTTATTTTAAAAAAAAAGGAAAAAGGAAGAGCTCTGACCCTTAACATCAAAATGTGAGACACACACCGAGGAGTTTGGCAAATGCTGATGTTCCACAACCACAACCTGATTTTATAAGTGCCAAGAAAAAGGAGAAGAACTGCTGAGATCTTTGTGATGGTTGTAACAATGCCATTGGTATCACTCCTGCACTTCCACCAGTACCTTGATCACCTCAAGATTTGAATTGTAGCCAAAGATACGAAGCTACCATGAAAGAAATTTCAACCAAGATATTGGTGGCCACGTGTAAAATGAATTAAGAGAAGCTCATTTGCCCACCCAAGATGTTATGTGCAAAAATACATGTGAATGTTACTCAATTTAAAATTGTATCTATATAAAAAAATTATATAAAATATATATTTTATATTTTATACAACTGATTTGCTAGAAGTATTATCAAAATCTTTTCCATTAGTTGATCAGTCCATCACTAAAATCATCTCCTCTGCCAAAGAAATGTCATTTTTAGCCTACTGAAAAATAGAGATTTCCATAAGAATGGGCTTATCTGAAACCTGGAATAAGATGCTGAGGAACACAGGTTGAGCCACACTGACCTACCTCCTAATTTACTTCTAAAATAGAATCATAGAATCATCAGGGTTGGAAGGGACCTCAAAGATCATCTAGATCAGTTGCTCACAGCCCCATCCAGCCTGGCCTTCAAAATGTCCAGGGATGGGTCTTCCCCCACCTCTCTGGGCAACCTGGGCCAGTGTCTCCCCACCCTCCTGGGCAAGAACTTCTTCCTAACATCTCCTCTGAATCTCCCCACCTCTAGTTTTGACCCATTCCCCCCCAGTCCTACCACTACCCGACAGCCTCAAAAGTCCCTCCCCAGCTTTCTTGTAGCCCCCTTCAGACCCTGGAAGGCCACCAGAAGGTCCCCTCGGAGCCTTTTCTTCTCCAGCCTGAACAACCCCAACTCTCTCAGTCTGTCCTCATAGGAGAGGTGCTCCAGCCCTCTGACCATCCTCACGACCCTCCTCTGGACACGTTCCAGCACGTCCAGATCTTTCTTGTAATAGGGGCTCCAGAACTGGACACAGAGCTCCAGGTGGGGTCTCAGGAGGGTGGAGTAGAGGGGGAGAATCCCCTCCCTCGACCTGCTGCCCACGCTGCTCTTGAGGCAGCCCAGGACACCATTGACTTTCTGGGCTGCAAGTGGCCACTGACAACTCATGTTGAGCTTCTCACCCACCAGTACCCCCAAGTCCCTTTCTTCAGGGCTGCTCTCAATACTTGAAAGTTCATTAAATTTAAATCAAAACACGTGGAAAACATCAACTTCAACGACTGGAACAGGACGGAGAAGAACACTGATGTTGTCCTACCTGGCCGGTCCTCTCCAGTGGGGCCAGGTCTGCTTGCAGAGCATCTTGTACCTCTCCAGGCAGGGCTCATAGGTCTGCCTGAAGGCGTAGCCCGCCCTGCGGACGCGGACGTTCTCCAGCAGCCCCAGGTAGCGGATCTGGTGGCACACCAGGGCCTCGTTGAAGATGTGAGCAGCCTTCTTGTCGTTGGGTTTGATGCACCTGGAAAGGGGGACAAGCAGGGATGCTGGTGTGCAGCACTCTAGGAGGTTGGACCAGATGACCTCTAGAGGTCCCTTCCAGCCTGAAACATTCTATGATACCAACAACTGTTATTAAACCACAGATTTCAAGCGTTTGACCTTGGACATCAAGAGATCTCTTTTTAGCTCCACCACAGGGTGATTTTACCTGATGTAGTTGGGATTTTTAGTCTGCAGATTCTTCATCAGGGTAGCAACCGAAGCCTTGAACTGCGACCCTGCCGTCGGTGGCCTCTTGAGGTTGATCTTCGCGGGGTTCCCTTCTGGGAACAAGGCTTTGATGAGGGAGTGGTTGGCCTTCCACATGGCCTGGGAGAGGTCACGGTACAGAAGGTCATTGTTTTTGTCCACAAATCCTTCCACCTGGTACATCACCTGCACAACAGAGAAGAGCCTCGTCAGAGCAGAGAATCATTTAGGTTGGAAAAGGCCTCTAGGATCAACCATCTAGGATTGTCCAACACCTCCCTGACCTCCAGATCACGTCCCGAGGCATATTTTGAACTGTAACACGGGCCAGCTCAAAACTGACCTCCAAAATTGCTTTCTCCTTCTTTCTCACTATCCAAACCAAACCAAAGACATTTCAGATTTTATTTAAAATTTGATATTTGGAAGATTTTGGTGGATAGAATTTCTGCGGACTCTCTACCTGAGAAAAATGTCTTTTCTCTCATTGATAACAGCTCTTTGTGTTGATAAATTCTGGTTTCTGAAACAAACTCTTCTTCCATGACACCTCTGCTAAGACCACCACTTGCCAACCCTCCGAAACAATCTTATTTTGGGCTGACAAAAGGTTTTCTCCTTCAAATCACAACAGCAGAAACACCCTTTCCCTTCAAAATACTGATTTATTTGCCTAATTAAAACAAGATCACCTCTTGATATCACAGCAACAAGCAGCTATCTGTGCAGGAGACTTATTTTAAAGGACTTTCACCAGGAAACCAGCATGAACACAAAGCTCTGACCTGCTGCTGGAGACCCAGGAGAACTTCAGGAAGATCTCCAATCACTAAAGTCGGATTAATTTAGTCTGATTAATTGTGACAGGTCATCCAGCTGCTAATAGAGATTCTTCAGCTTCATGATTTCCCAGTTCTGTGTAGATATGGACTGTGTACACTGAATATTGGATGAAATTAATATGGGCATAGCCATGTTTTACACATTTTCCTTTGGAGGACACGTTTCTGACAGGTGTGGGAAATGCCACCAGTGAAAAATGCTGCTCCTATGATGATATTTTATACAAGGAAAATCAAACTCCTGCTGTCCAGTGCCCAGATCCAAACGTTCTCAGCTGAGGATGGAAAAACAACATTCCTCCCAAAATAGGAGGAATTCACCGAGTGCTCACCCAGGGACAACCAAAGACCTTCACTGCCTGCTGAGACACACTCAGCTCCCAGTCCTTCCCTAAGGACTAATTTCAATTAGCTTTGAATTTTGCCAAAATAAAAAAATCAAAGTATTAATCCTCAATAGATTATATGGACTTAAAATCTTCTTGGAAAATACCCCAAGGTTAAGGAATGGCTCCTCAAAGGATGAAATTATGGTATTTTCAGGACTGTTCTGAACGAGAAGATTATTGAAAATATTTCAAAAAAAAGTATTCAGAATGGTAAGATTGAGAAAGTGTTTAAAAACTATGGAAGTCTTAGGAAAATGAAACACTTCCTAAACATTCTTTAACTCTGGGAAATTAACAGTTCAGCAAATGCAAACCAGAGGTATAGTATCAACACCTACAGGTATTTTTATCTCCTTAAAAAACAAATGGTCTTCTTTTCATGGTTTGATTTTCATTACTATAAAATCACACCGAATAAAACTAATATAAAATCACATCCAAAACTATCAGACTCCTGCTTGGGTTGTAAAAAGCAAATACCTTTGCAAGCCCTCCCTGTGTCTTTCTCTTCCATCTGTGAAAATAAACTGGGTTCCTCCAAATGTCCAAAGCCTCCAGTTCTCCTCCCCATGACTAAGGACTTCAGCTACTCCAGTGACAATGTCTTCCAAAATATCTTGCTTGTGTGAATTTTTGGCCTTCTAAACATCATTTCCCTTCCAGAGACCTAGGAAGTTGGCCACCAAAGGACTTGGGGCATCCTTGATGAACAGGAGAACCGCCCTTGGTTTCAGCGTGATCTCTGAGAACCTTCCAGCCCAAATCACACACCTTGGCTGAAATGATCATAGAATGGTTTGGCTTGGAAGGGACCTTCAAAGGTCATCTTCCAACCCCCCTACAATCAGCAGGGACATCTCTACCTAGGGCAGGTTGCTCAGGTGGAAAAGATCATAGAATGGTTTGGCTTGGAAGGGACCTTCAAAGGTCATCTTCCAACCCCCCTACAATCAGCAGGGACCTCTAACCAGGTCAGGTTGCTCAGAACCCCACCAAACCTCACCTTGAATGTCTCCAGGGATGAAGGCAGGTCTGGATTTTTGGGTCAACTATTGGCTCAAGCAATTCTCCTCCATTAATGTGCCAACCCAAGGTCCAACCCTCCCCACCCACCACACACAACCCCCTCCATGGGGTACCTTGCCAGCGTAATGCTGAATCCTGAAGCAGCTGTGAGGCAAGGAGGTGTCGTTGAGGAACCGGGAGCACTTGCTCATCCTGCTCTCAAAGTGCTGGTGAGTGGCACAGACTTGGTTGAGTTTCTCCAAGAAGGTCTCATCGGTGACAGTCCCTGGTCTCAGGCACTCTTCATCCAGCATGGCCAGGATTCCAGTTTGGTTCTGGAGGGGCAAGAGGAGAGGTTTAGGGTTTGTTTCCACCTCTCCTGTTGGCAACTTCTACCCAGAAGAACCTTCTTCAAACCACCTGAAGGTTTGGCTCTTCTCCTCATCCCCATTCCCATCAGATTTTTAATATCTGTGTTTTTGAAGGACTCTCTGAATCTTGAATTTCCTGTTGGAATTTCACCTCACCTACTCAGCCTGTAGAAACTTCAACTCAACTGAAGCAGTTGATGGGTGAAACCAGCATCTCCTTGACATCAAGAGTTAAAAATTGTGCTTGTCAAGGGATTTGCTCTACGTGCCAAGTCCATAGGAAGTCCTCTCCTTAGACACGAGCACTTTCTGTACCTAAAGCTCTCAGCAACAAGTCATTGAGCTTTCTGGCTTCCAGAAATGTTCTTTCCAAGGCAGCCTGGTGCAAACAGCACTAAATGTCAACATTTAAGAGTTGTTTGGGTTTGGGGCTTTTTTCCGGAGGTGCTGCTGAACATTTCTAAGTAACATATAGCCTTAAAAAAGAAATTTTTCAATAAAATAAACTTTCACCATCCAAAACGAGGTGGCTTGGTTTATAAAATGAGGATGTGTAAAGAATTTACATCTAAATTCAATCCATGCATTAAAAAAAAAAATGATTCTGGAATATACTCACATTTTCTATTAGGTCACAAATGATGGCGTTGTTGAAATACTCAATATGAGTCCATTCAATCCCCTATAAAAAAAACCCCAAACATAGATATGAACAGAAAACCAACCGAGGGAGCTTCTCCTACGGGTAATTCAAATTATATCCCACTTAATTAAGATACCACCTTCAAAATTTCATTGCACGTGGTTACGAATTAATTTTTTTTATGAAGAAAAAAAAAAATGCAACCATCTACTACTGATGTTATCTGGGTAAAAATGAGTGTCCCTGGGTGGCTGCCAAAGCCTCTCTCCAGCCATTCCTCCCCCCAGCCCGTGTCAGCTGCTTCCCATGCACTCCCTGGCCCCCCGCCAGGCACCCTCCCCACCACCCCCAGCTCACAGGGAAATAAACCCAGTTCCCTGCAAAACAAGCCAAGAACTAAATTTCCAACCTCTTAGTTGGTGTTTGGATGGGTTTTATTGGTTTTTTTCTAATGGGAGGATGAGGGCTAAATTTAGATGGGACCATCTGAAAAAAAAAATGCAGATATTCCTAATACCCTCGTTTTTTCAAATATTGGCCATAAATTTTCCAGGATGAGTCAATGCATCAGGGCTGGGGAAATTAAATATTCATTTCATTCTTCATTTCTTTAGTTTAGTTCTTCCAGAACGTTTGAGGCATCATTCAAGAACCAAACTGCAGTAATGATGTTCCAAGAGTCTTACCATTGAGTATAAAGAAAAAAAAAAATATGCCCCAAATTTACATTTCCCTCGGGATTATAAGGATTTATAATATTAATTTAATTTTTTAATGTTTATACAGCACGATGGCATCATCCAATGGGAGTACAGATAGTGTATGCCAGTGTGAGCTGGTATTTTGTTATTAGTAATTAAATTGATTTCTTTTAATTACAATTAATATATAATTAAATAGTATAATTAATATTTTTATATACTATAATACTATATATGGTATACAATTAATATATACTATACCACTATG